>PVJL010005965.1:44882-99660 GCA_004026885.1 Lyroderma lyra | reverse complement strand
TGAAAAGCAAAATAATCCTTATGATCTGCCGTAAACTAAGTATAAAATAAGAAAGATATTTATTCATTGGACACAAAGTGGTGACCTAGAGATCAGAGAGGCCCCACAGCATGGAGGGGAGGGACCACCTGCAAAGGCTGGAGACCTGGAGACAGCCTTGCTTTCCGGCCATCAGTCTGCACTGCTTTTTTGCTTTTTCTCATTAGAATGAGCACTCATCCTTGAAGCTACGGGTGCTGTTGATGGAAACAAAGTCATGCTTTTTCCAGCATGAATTTTAAGATGATTCTATGTTAAGCTATGTTGCTCCTTATGTTGACATCACACTCATCCATTCAATTAACAAATATTTACTAAGCCCCTCTTCTTTTTTTTTTAATTCATTTTTGTTGTTAGACTTATTGGGGTGACATCTGTTAGCAAGGATTACATAGGTTTCAGGCATACAGTTCTACAGTGCATTGTCAACTTGTTGTATAATAAGTTCACCACCTAATGTGGCTTCTCTTTCCATCACCTTATATTTAGCTTCCCCCCCTCCTCTCCCACCCCCTCCCCTTTCTCCCCTCCCTAACCCACTCGTCCCCAAATAAACATTAAACTATCGATTGTGTCCATGGGTTATTTGTTTGTTCATTTCTTTTTTTCTTTGCTTTCAGTTTTATATTCCACATATGAGTTCTTACACTCATCCAGGTACTGGAATTTGCTAGTGAGTAAGACAGACACAATTCCTATCTACAGGGAGCTTACATTCTAGTGACTATATAGTTAATTAATTAATTCACAAACAAATAAATAATGAATATGTTTGTAAACTGTAGTAAATGAAGAGAAGCAAGTAAAAGAGAAGTGATTAAAGAGAATAAGTTATAGAAACCAAATTATGTGTGTCAAAGGCCAGGAACCACAGAATAAGAAAAATGGGAGGTACATTTGGGAAAACAATTATTAGCCAATACAATATGTATTAATGCAAAAAATACATGACATGCCAGTTTAAGGTCATGAATATATAAAGGTTTTAGTGTGGTATATAATGGGAAGCCACTGAAGCCTTCTGAGAAGAAAAAATATAAGTAGAACTATTCTTTAAATATATTGAAATGTTAGTAAAATATAGCAATTTGTAGGATAGATTGTGGATTAGCATAAAAATACCAATTTTTGTAATAGCTCAGGGGTGTGTGTGTGTGTGTATGTGTGTCAGAGAGAGAGAGAGAGAGAATCTAGAACTTAATCTAGGACAGAGCAGTCATGACAGAGAGAAGATAGTGTAAGAGGTAATATGGAAGTAGAATTCACTCAAGCTTTGGCAACTAATTGAATATGCAGATGAGAATAAGGGGGAATTTACGAGGGATTTCAAGGTTTTTAGTCCCAGTAGCTCTGAGAATGGTGGTACCTTGAGCAGAAATCAGAAAATCTTGGAAAATCACGTCAGGCATATTATGAACTCAAATATTTGAGCAGGGAGACTGTGCCACTGGGACCCACAAGACATCTATCTACTATATAAGGCCACTGTGCCAAGCCTGAAAGACAAATTAGATCCACTTAATACATAGAAACAATCACAAAGAGGCAGCAAAAGTTAGGAAACAAAGAAACATGTACCAAATAAAAACAAAGGATTAAACTCCAGAAAAAATTGGAGACAAGCTATGTACCAGATACAAAGTTCAAAATACTAATTACAAAATGAGACAACAGAAAAAAAAACAACAACAACACTAATTATAAGGATGCTCATTGAATTTAGGAGAAGAATAGATGATCTCAGTGAGTACTTCAGCAAAAATTCAATAAAAAGAAAAAGAGAACACAGTCAGAAATGAAGACTATAATAACTACAATGAAGACTATAATAACTACACTAGAGGAAATCAGCAGCAGATTATTTAAAGCAAAGGACCAAATTAGTGATTGAAAGACAGGTAGCAAAAAACACTCAATCTGGATAGAAAAAAAAAAAGAATAAATGTAATTTTAGAAACCTTTGAGACAACATCAAATGTAACAACATTCATATCACGAGTACCAAAATGAGAAGAGAAATGGCAGGAAATTAAAAATATATTTGAAGAAATAAGGACAGAAAAACTTTCTTAACCTGGTGAAGTTAATAGAAATACTTGTACAAGCCTTGGAAGCACAGAAAGTTCCAAATAAGAACAACCCAAAGGGGCCCACACCAAGACACATCATAATTAAAATGCCAAAAGTTAAAGTCAAAGAGAGAATCTTAAAAGCATCAAGAAAAAGGCAGTTAGTACCTACAAGGGAGCTCCCTCCCATAAGACTGACAGCTGATTTCTCAACAGAAACTCTTCAGGCCAGGAGGGATTGGCATGAAACAGTCAAAGAGATGAAAAACAAGGACCTACAACCAAGATTATTCTACCCAGCAAGGCTATCATTTAGGATCAAAGGAGATATAAAGGGCTTCTCAGGGGAAAAAAAAAAAAAGAAAAGCTATAGGAGTCCATCACCACTAAATCAATATTATAAGAAATGTTAAAAAGACTTTTTTTCAAGTTGACAATGCACTATAGAATTGTATGCCTGAAACCTATGTAATCCTTTCTAACAGATGTCACCCCAATTTAAAAAAAAAAGACTTTTTTAAGAAGAAGGGGATGGGGGAAACATAAATAAAATAATAAAATGGAAATAGCTATGTATCTATCAATAATCACTTTAAATGTAAATGGATTAAATGCTTCAAATAAAAGACATAGAGTAGCTAATGGATAAGAAAACAAGACCCATACATATGCTGCCTACAAGAGACTCACTTCAGATAGAAGGATAGACCTAGAGTGAAAGTAAAGGAATGGAAAAAAGATGTTTCATGCAAATGGAAGTGACCAAAAAAGGTAGGAAAGCAATACTTATTTCTGAAAAAAAAAATAGACTATACAACAAAGGCAATAATAAGAGACAAAGACATTTCATAAGGCTAATGAGATCAATTCAACAAGAAGATGTAACCCTTGTAAACATTTCTGCACTCAACATAGAAGCATCTAAATTTATAAAACAAATATTAACAGACATAAAAGGAGAGACTGATAATAATACAGTCATAGTAGGGGACTTTAACACCCAAATGGCATCAATGGATAGATCTGCTAGACAGAAAATCAAGGAACAGCAGCCTTACATGATACATTAGGCCAGATGAATTATAGATATTTTTAGAGGATTTCACCTCAAAGCAGCAGAATATACACTCTTTTCAAGAGCACATGGAACATTTTCCAAGATAGATCATGTTGGGCCACTAAACAAGTCTCAATAAATTTAAGAAGATTGAAATAATATCGAATATCTTCCTCAATCTTATGAAACTAAAGAACAATTACCAAAAAAAAAAAAAAAAAAAAAAACCTAAAAAACATTCAAACACATGGAGGATAAATAACATACTACTAAACAATGAATTGGTTAAAGATGTGATCAAAGAAGAAATCAAAAGATACCTTGAGACAAATGAAAATGATAACACAATAACCCAAAATCTATGGGACACAGTGGAAACAACAACAACAACAAACAAGCAAGAAAAATCTCAATTAAACAATCTAACTTTAAACCTTAGAAGAACTAGAAAAAGAAGAGCAAATAAAACCAAAGTAAGTAGAAGAAAGTAAATAATAAAAATCACAGCAGAAATAAATGAAATAGAGTCTACAAAAGCAATACAAAAGATCAATTAAACCAAGAGCTGATTCTTTAAAGAGATAGACAAAATTTATAAACTTTTAACTAAGCTCAAGAAGGAAAAAAAAAGAGGACCCAAATAATTAAAACAGTAATGAAAGAGAAGTGACAACTGACACAACAGAAATAGAAAAAACTATAAGAATATACTATGAATAATTATATGCCAACAAGTGGAACAACCTGGAAGGAATGGATAAGCTCCTAGAAACATACTATCTTCAACAATAAGTGAAGAAAAAATAGAAATTCTGAACCAATTGATTACTACTAACAAAATTGAATCAGAATTCAGAGAACTTCCAAAAAACAGAAGTCCTGGACCAGATGGCTTCACAAATAAATTTTATCAAACATTCAAATAGGAATGAATAGCTATTCTTCTCAAACTACTCCAAAAACTTTGAGGAGGGAAAACTCCCAAGTACATTGTATGAGGTCACCATTCACCATTACTCTGATTTCAAAACACAAAGACATTACAAAAAATGAAAATTATAGGCCAATATCCTTGATGAACATAAATGCAAAAATAATAAACAAAATTTTAGCAAACAGAATTCAGCAATACATTGAAAATATCACACACCATGATCAAGTGGGACTTGTTTCCAGGATGCAGGGTTGGTTCAATCTTTACAAATCAATTGACATGATATACCTCATAAACAAAATGCAGAATAAAAATTATACAATTGTATCAATAGATAAAGAAAAGTGTCCAGCATCTATTTATAATGAAAACACTCAACAAAGTGAAAATGAGAAACTTTCCTGAACATAATGAAGATTAAATGTGACAAACCAACAACTAACATTATATTCAACAGTGAAAAATTAAGTGTTTTCCTTAAGACCAGGAACAAGACAAGAATTCCACTTTTGCCACTTTTATTCACCATAGTATCGGAAGTCTCAGACTAAAAAAAAAGAAGGAAAGAAAAAAATCAGACACTTACATTGAAAAGGAAGAAGTAAAAGTGTCATTATTTGCAAATGACATGATACTATATAGAAAGAATTCTAAAGATTGTACCAAAAATAATTACAACTGATAAATGAATTCAATAAAGTAGCAGGATAAAAATTTAGTATTCAGAAATAGGTTGCATTTTTATACACTAAGAACAAACTATCAAAAAGAGAAATTAAGAAAATAATTCCATTTACAATTATATAAAAAAATCTAGGAATAAATTTAAACAAGGAGGTAAAACACCTGTAGTCAGAAAATTATAAGACATTGAAGAAAGAAATTGAAGAATATACAAATAAACGGAAGCATATATTGTGCTCATGGATAGAAAAAATTAACACACTTAAAATGTTTATACTACCCAAAGCAATCTATAGATTCAATGGAGTCCCTATCAAAATACCAATGACATTTTCTACAGAATTATAACAAATTATCTTAAAATTTATATGGAACCAAAAAAGACCCCAAATAACCACAGCAATCTTTGGAAAAAAAGAACAAAGTTGGAAGTATCATACTACCTTATATCAAACTATACTACAAGTCTATAGCAATCAAAACAGCACAATACTAGCATCAAAACAGGCACATAGATCAATGGAACAGAATAGAGAGCCCAGAAATAAACCCAAACCTATATGGTCAATGAATCTCTGACAGAATATGCAATGGGGTAAAGACTATCTATTCAATAAATGTCATTGGAAAAAGTGGACAGATACACTCAAAAAAATGAAACTATACCTCTTTCTTACACCATATATTATAAGAATAAACTCTAAATAGATTAAAGACTTAAATGTAGGACCTGAAACCATGAAACTGCTAAAAGAAAAAATAGCCAGTAAATGTGTTTCTGACATTGTTCTTAGTAACATATTTTCTAATCTTCTTCTCAAGCAAAGGAAACAAAAGAAAAATAGATGAATGGGAATACATCAGACTGAAATGTTTTTGCATAGCAAATGAAACCATCAGCAAAATGAAAAGACAGCCTACTGAATGGGAGAAGATATTCATCAATGCTACATATGGTAAGGGGTTAATATTCAAAATTTATAAAGAACTCATATAACAACACCAAAAAATAATAAACAAACAAACAAACAAACAAACAACTGTAAAAATGGGCAGAGGGCCTGAATAGACATTTCTCCAAAGAGGACATGCAGATGACCAATACACCTATGAAAAAACTATCATCACCAATCATCAGGGAAATGCAAATTAAAACCACAACGAGATATCACTTTACACCTGTGAGGATGGCCATTATCAATAAATCAATAAACAACCAGTATTGGTGAGGATGTAGAGAAAAGGGAACCCTCTTACACTGCTGGTGGAATTCAAATTGGGGCAGTCACTATGGAAAACAATTTGGAGGTTCCTCAAAACATTAGCAATAGATTTTCCATATGACCCAGCAATTCCACAACTGAGTATTTATTCAAAGAAATCCAAAACACAAATTTAAAAAGACATATGCAGCCCTGTGTTCATTGCAGAGTTATTTACAATAGCCAAAATATTAAAGCAACATAAGTGTGTATCAATAGATGACTGGATTAAGAAGAGGTGGTACATACATAAAATGGAATATAACTCAGCCTTTTAAAGAGAATGAAATCTTATCATCTTTGACAACATGAATGGACCTAGAGAGTACTATACTAAGCAAAATAAGTCAGAGTGAAATCATATGGCATTTCCCTTTCTCTCTCTAACTTACTACACTCAGCACAATACCCTCTAGGTTTATCCTTGTTTTTGCAGATAGCAAGATTTCATTCTTTTTATGGTTAAGTAATATTCCATTGTTTATAGGTATCACCTCTTCTTTATTCATCCATTCATTAATGAAAACCCAGGATGCCTCTATAGCTTAGTGATTGTAAATAATGCTGCAATGAACACACAGATGCATGTGTCCTTTCAAAGAAGTACACACTTCTTCAGATAAATACCCAGTGGTGGGATTACTGGGTCCTTCTTTGTCCCTTGTTATAGCCTTTGTTTTAAAGTCTATTTAGTCTGATATAAGTATTGCTACCTTAGTTTTTTTTTTCATTTTCATTTTCAAGAAATATCTTTTTCTATTCCATGTCTTTCAGTCTGTGTATGTCTTTCAATCTGAAGTGAGTCTCTTGCAAGCAGCATATGAGTGTGTGTGTAAGGGTCTTGTATTTTTATCTATTCATCCACCATAAACATTTTTATTACACAATTTAGTCTACTTACATTTAAAGTATTATTGATATGTAGTTATTGCCATTTTATTATTCATATTTTTATCTTTTTTCCTTCTTTTTCTTAAAAAATGTACCTCTAATATTTCTTATAATAGTGGTCTGGTGGTGATTAAACTTCTTTACCTTTTTCTTGTCTAAGAAGCTCTTTATCTGTCCTTTGATTCTAAATTATAGCATTGCAATCTTGATTGTAGGCCATTGCTTTATTATCACTTTGAATATTTTGTGCTACTGTATTCTGGGTTGCAAAATTTCTGTTGAGAATTCATCTGACAGTCTTATGAGAGCTCCTTTGCAGATAACTAAATGCCTTGTTCTTGTTATTTTTACATTTCTTTCTTTGTCTTTAACCTTTGGCATTTTAAGGTAATGATGTGTCTTGGTGTGGGCCTGTTTGGGTTGATCTTATTTGGAACTCCTTGTGCTTCCTAGACTTATATGTCTGTTTTCTTTACCAGGTTAAGAAAGTTTTCTGTCCTTATTTTTTCAACTATGTTTCCAATTTCTTACTCTCTCTCTTCTTTTTCTAATATCCCAATAGTGTGAATGTTCCTATGCTTGTTATCCCCAATACCCTTTAAACTGTCCTTATGTTTTGGATTATTTTTTGCTCTTCTAATTAGGTATTTTCCAATACCTTATCCTCAAAATTGGTGATTTGAACCTCTGCTTCATCTTATCTACTTTTAATTCCCTCCAATACATCTTTTATTTTAGTTATTGTAATTTTCATTTCTGACTTTTTTATGTATTGTATCTCCCATTTTCTGTTTTCTATCCCTTTGTTGAAGGTCTCCTTGAGATTACTGAGCATTCTTATAACCAGTGTTTTGAACTCTGCTTCTGATATATTGCTTGTTTTCATCTTGTTTAGTTCTTTTTTCTGAATCTTTGTTCTGTTCTTTTATTTGGAACATGTTTCTTTGTTTCCCCATTTTGGCTGCCTCCCTGTGTTTGTTTCTATATATTAGGTAGTGTCCTGTGTGTGGCCAAGTGGTGCAGTGTTCTTGGTCACCTGAGGTGCGTGCTCCAGGTGTGTCCCTTGTATGGGTTGTGTGTGTGCCCTCCTGTTGTAGTTGAGACTTGATTGCCGTTCACGTGTCAATGAGAAGGATTGATTCTCAGGCTAATTGGTTGTGAGGACGGTCTGTGACTATAGTGGAGGAGCTGTTCTTTAAGAGCTGACACTACGGAGCAAAATTTGCTTCAGCAGATCTCTGGTGCTTGCCTAGTTCACACTTCTTGTGTGTTTTGTGTGGTGACTAGGTTCTCTGGCATTGTCTGAAGCTAGCCACCAGACTTGCCAGTCCTGGGACATCCTGAAAGGAGCCCTGCTGTAGGCTATGTTCAGCTGTTGTCTGTGCCCTGCTTAAAGCCACCTGGCATTAGCAACAAAGCCATCTGCAGATGTCTTCCACCTGCTTTGGACTTGGAGGTGCCTAGGAGAAGCTAAGCTGGGACCCAAGGCCAACTGCTCCTTGTACCAGGCTTGGGGCTGCTTAGCAAGAGGTATGGGGCATGCTAAGGCCAGATATTGCTAACAGTGTTAGCCAAGTTGATGGAGACTCAAATATGGCAACCCCCTCTGTCTGTACAAAGGGCTCAACAAAGGAACAATGGCTTCTTCTGCACATCTATCTTGGAGAAAGCTGCCCCTCCAGCCCTTGCCCTGAAGCCAGACAACTCAGTTTCTCACTGTGTGTCCATGGTGTCTTTCAAGCTGTTGTTCCAACACTGGAGATCAGAGTGAGTCTGTCAGTAAGTCAGTCTATGCATGAGCTATTTAAGAGGAACTCCTGGGACTCTAGCAGACCTCTGGCTCGCTCAGCCACAATCTTCATTGGTTTTCACAGCTAGAAGTTGTGGGGACTTTTCTTCCTGGCAATGAAGCCCTAGACTGAGGAAAGAGCCTGGTGTGGGGCTAAGATTCCTCTTCACTCATCAGGGGCGACCTCTACAGCTGAGATATACCTCGTGATTTTAAACACCACACATGGGTGTGAGGACCACCTCTTTCTGCAATTCTGCCCCTCCTACAGGTCTCATTTGGCTTCTACTCTATATCCTTATTTCTCAAACTTTTGTTTAGCTAGATACCAGGCAATTCTCAATGAAGGTTGTTCTACAGTTTACCTGTAATTTTGATGTGGTCATGAGAGGATTCAAGCACAGTATTTACCTACTCAGTTATCTTGCTCTCTTTCGAGTGTTTTAATCATAAATGAATGATCTTGTTGAAAACTTTGTCTGCATCTATTGATATGATCATATAATTTTTATCTTTATGTTGTTAATGTGGTATATCACATTGATTAATTTGCATATGTCAAACCATCCTTGTATCCCTGGAATAAACTCCACTTGATCATGATGTATTATTTTTTTAATAGATTGTATTGAATTTGCTAGTATTTTGGTTGGGATTTTTGCATTAGAGATATTGCTCTGTAATTTTCTGTGTGTTGCTGTTGTTTTGTGGTTTTCATACCAGGGTATCTTGACCTGATATAATGAGTATTAGGGAGTATTCCCTCCTGCTCAATTTTTTGGAGGAAGAGTTTGAGAAAGATAAGTGTTAAATCTTCTTTGAATATTTGGTAGAATTCACCAGTGAAGCCATCTGATTTTTACTTTTGTTTGGAGGAAATTTTTATATTACTAGTTCAACATCCTTCCTAAGGATTGGTGTATTTAGGTTTTCCAATTCTTCATGGTTTGGTCTAGGAAGGTTGTATATTTCTAACAATGTTTTCCTATCTTCTAGGTACCAAATGTTGGCATATAATCTTTCATAGTATTCTTCTATATTACTTTGTATTTCTGTAATGTTTCTTGTAACTTATCCTCTTTCATTTCTGATTTGATTTGAGTCTTCTTTCACTTTTCCTTAGTAAGTCTATTCAAAGATTTGTCAATTTTATGTGTCTCTTCAAAAAACCAGCTCTTTGTTTCATTAATTTTTTCTATTGTATTTTTATTCTCTATTTCATTTAATTTTGCTCTAATTTTTATTATTTTCTTCTTTCTACTAACTTTGGGCTTCATTTGTTTTTTTCCCAGTTCTTTAATGTTAAATGTTGGATTGTTTATTTGAGATTTTTCTTGTTTCTTAAGGTATGTCTGCAATGCTATAAACTTCCTTCACATTACTGCTCTTGCTGCATTGCAAAATTTGATATGTTGCATTTTTATTTTCATGTTTTCCTATGCAACTTGCGATATCTTCTTCTATTTCTTTTTTGACCTAATAGTTATTCACTAGCATATTGTTTAATCTCCACATATTTGTGGTTCTTCCAGATTTCTTCTTATAGTTAATTTCCAGTTTCATGCCATTGTGCTTGGAAAATATGCTTAGTATAATTTCCATCTTCTTAAATTTACTGAGATAGTAAATGTGTTATTTTCTTTCCCTATCATGAGGTAAAATCAGAAGCAGTTTGCTTCCAAATGCAATGGACAAGAGTACACTTATAGTCATTTACCCCAAGGTTACTTTTTCTCTTTAATAATAATGTTTAAAAGAACTTGAACAGTTTTGACATTTCACAGAACATAATTTTATTCCACTATATTGATGGCAGTTTGACTGGATGAACAAGAAGAGGCAAGCACATTGACAGTCTTAATAAGACACATGTGCTCTTGACAGTTGGAAATAAATCATAAAATAATTAAGAAAATATCATATCTGTGAAGTTTTGGGAGGTTCATTGTTTTGGATCATTCTAAGACAGCCCCCTCTAAATTAAAGCATCATGTCCCTTCACCACTAAGACGGAAAAAATTGCCTAGTAAGTCTGTTCAAATTCTAGATGCAGCATATGCCACTCTTAGGATGTTGTTCTGATTTATTGAGTAACATGCAAGTCTTCCAGCTTCAAGTAAGGACAAGAACAGGAATCAAAACCACACTGCAAAAAGATGACCAAATGAGCTTTATGATGCACAGAATCCATAATACTAGATATTTTATTGTTATAAGAGAAGACAACACAAACTCTTAGGGATCTGGAGCAAAACTATGCTTACTGTAACAGATAACTCTGATTTATCTGACACAATGCTCCTTGCATTGCTACTGCATCCTAATAGAGAATTTGACCATTGGACATTAAGTGACCATGTGTCCAGAGCTACTCATTATGAGCTAGATTTTATCAGTCATCTGTAAAGAATGGAGGAATCTATGTTTTGTAAGGTCAGGTGGACCCAATAGCAATTCACCATAAGATAAAGACTGTACACCAGGGTCAGGATAAGCAGTGTCAATCTGGATGAGAAGATGGCCCAGACCCCTGTGTCACCCACCACTGCTATACCAATGCCTGATTACACCTAGGGCCACATGGGATACATGATGTGCCCCAACATGGCTGCTTTGATTCACTCTGTGGTTGTAAGACAAACATGGGTTGCTACTGTTTTACAGCCCTAGTCAAAGAAGACACCAGAAGACAATGGTGAGTGGAAATTCTCCTAATAGCCTGATTTCAAGTGAAGAATCTATTAATGTACTTTGTGTGGAAAGAGAAGTGGCCTAAGGTGAGAGTACTTATGAGCAGTGATGACTGCACTGGATTGTTGGTCAGAACCTACAAAATGGACAGGAAGTCAGGGGAATTGGTATGTGAATGAAAGTATGCAAGCACTCATGAAGTATAAAATTTTTATTGCTGTCTATGCCCAAAAGATGGTAACTTCTATGGAATAAGCACTAAACAACCAAGTGGACAGAATAATTTATTCAGCCACTATTATTAGCTACCCCAGGGCCATGATAGTAGGCTTATTATTCGTGGGCCCAATAGCATGGGATGCCACTCAACAATGCTGAGCTAGTTACTGATGTTGCCAAATGCTCAACCCACCAACAACAGACTCATATAGGCAGCCCCTGATGTGGCCCCATCATTAGAGGAGGCCAACAAGACATGGGTAGTAAGTTCACTACACTGAACCCCTTTCATGCTAAAAGGAGCATCAATTCATCTTTACGGGAAATCTAAACCTAGTATGAGTTTGCCTTTCCTACCTAAAGGGCCTTGGCTAGTACCACTATCCAAAACCATGCATAATATTAATCCATCAGCTTATACCAAGAGACTTTGTGTAAAAGGAGGTCTGGCAGAGGATACATGACCATAAGATACATTAGTCCTAGCATATACTGCACCACCCCAAACTATGAACCTGATAGAGTAGTAGAATGACCTTTCAAAAGTACAGCTGAGGTACCAGCTTAGAGATGATACCATGAAAGGCCAGGGTGCTATCCTCTAGGACACAGTATACACTTTAATTCAAAGACTATTTTGTGATCCTGTGTCTCAGAATGTGGAATTCATGGGTCTAAGTAGGCCTCCTTACCAGCACCCCAAATGGATCACTGGAGTATGTGCTTCCTGTCCCCTCAGGCTTGCCTAACAGATTTAGAGGCCCTCATTTCAGAATGGAAATCAACCAGGGGACAAATTATGGTCCCATAAAGCTATGACTGTCCCCTAGTCACTTTGAGCTCCTTGTACCAGTAGATGAAAGGTGTCACCATGTTGGTAGAAAAAAAATTGACCCTAATCATCATAAGTAGGTAAGAGAACAAAAATACAATAGAAAAAAATTAATGAAGCAAAGAGCTTGTTCTTTGAAGAGAAGTGGTGACTACGTTTGGCAACTGGGTGATGTAACATATACATCTCTTGGTCCTTTCCTGCCCAATTTTGATGGCCAATGGACAAGTGCAACAGCCAAATCCTGAGAATGGCTTGGTCACCAGGAGCTAAGACACCTCATAGAAAAATCTGGGTCATTCTAACAGCTAAGCCATCCAGGTAACAGATGTGCTAGCCAAGGGGGGGGGGGGGGGAATATATATATATATATATAAAGGGTATAAAATAGGAAGATGATGAATATCAGTGGCATCCCCTAAACCAGTTACGGGTATGGGATTAGTTCCACTAACTTTCTTTTTACAAGTCTGACTAGAGAAAGACCAATTGGAACCCTGGAGGAACTTTTCCTAGAAGAAGTAAACGTAATATAAAAGCAAGTAATGCAAAGGCTGAACTGCAGTGCATTCTGTTCTCTCATCTCTTTCCTCCCTTTAGGACTGGGAGTACCGATTGCTGTAATCTCACAGCTAAGTCCCTCTTGAGGAATTCTCCTCACCCAGAAGAAGTGTTCTTGTTCAAAGGTATACAAATGCCTAGCCCTCCTGCCCCAGTTTGAGACAACTCTGAAAGTCATCCCAGCTCCACTCTAACCACAGAGCTGTTCAACCTCTCCTATGCCCGGCCCTCCTTCTCTTCACCCTTTATAGATGATGCTACTCAGAACACTCCTAAATAAGCTTTCTGCACATAAATCTTTATTACAGAGTCTGTTTTCTCAGAACCCAATCTAATCTGACAAAATCAAAACCCTGGATAAATTCAACTTTACTTACTCCACACCTGAGCCCATGTAACAGAAGATGGAATACAAAATCATGCCAACTGGTCTCATTACATTCATGCTCACTATACCTCATGTGTCCTTAACACTCCCAAGAAATCATTATTTTCTTCCCTAATTTTCTCACTCTCTAGGATAACTATTTTAAATTTTCTTCTCTAATTTTCAATACCTCCTTCTTCACCCTCACTCTCAGCTCGCTGATTCTGTTTTCCACAATAATGAAAAAAAAAATGAAGCAATTCAAATCTACCTACCTATCAGAATCAGAGTTAATATATTCTACTTTTTCTATTATTATTGTGGATAAACTATCTATACCCCCAACAAGGCAAACCCATCTACTTATGCACTAAATCTCCATTTATTTATTTGCCTATTCAAAAACATTCTTTTACCAAGTCGTCTTTTCTATTGTTAAAGTTATTGATAAATTTACATAGGTTCCAGGTGTACAATTCTATAATACATCGTCATTGTGTTGCATTGTGTGCTCACCACCCAGAGTCTGTTCTGCTTTGCTTCACCAAGTCTTATCTCTCTCTTCTCTTCTGTATCATCCAACTTCTCCTTTCCCTTGGATCAACAGCAACATCATAAAATATGCTGATTTCTCTGATCTTAAAAAAAGATTCTTCCTTAATCTGTGTCACTCCCCCAAGTATTGTCTTATTTTTTTCCATTCCCTAAAAGTATGACTTTTTAAAAAGAACTCTCTACTAGCTCTTCCTTATATCTTCCCACTTAAAAAAATTATTTAGTGAGATATAACTTATATAAAATTCAGCCATTCAGAGTATAGAATTCAATTATTTCAGCATTCACAGAGTTGTGCAATGGTTAGTGCAATCTAATTTTAGACTATTGTTGATCACACCAAAAAGAAACCTTAGCAGTTATTTCCTATTCATCCCTGTCTCCTATCCCCCAGACCTAAGGCAACCACTAATCTACCTTTTGACCCTACAGATTTAACTATTCTGGACTTTTCATATTAATGGAAGTCAATATGTGGTCTTTCATAAATAGCTTTCTTTCACTTAGCATGTTTTCAATGTTCATGCATGTTGTCATGTATCATTTATTCATTTCTTATAATTGCCAGATAACGTCCCATTGTAAGGATATACCACATTTTATTTATCCATTCACCAATTAATGGGCTTTTGGTTGTTTCAATTTTTTGGCTATTATGAATAATGCTGCTATAACCATTCATGTATAAATTTTTGTGTAAGACGTATGTTATATTTTTCTTGAGTATACACAGTAGAGTCTCCATTAACCAGAATTCAAACAACCAGCATTCTCAAGCAGTGGGCAAAAAAATTTTGCTTGAAATTTTGCCAGTCGCTTGAGTTTCAGTTGACTAAGAGTCTACTTATATTTATCCGGCATCTACCAACCCCCATGGGTGGCGGTTAACTGAGAGTCTACTGTATTCATAATATAATTGTTGGGTCATATGGTAACTCTGTTTAACTTTTGGGGAACTGCCAGACTGTTTTTTCAAAGTAGCAGCATCATTTTAGGATTCTCACCAGCAATGTATGAGGGTTCGAATGTCTCCAAGTCCTTTACTTACCAATTCATGTTATTACCTGCCATTTTTACTATAGCCATCATAGTTAGTGGGTGTGAAGTGTTAGCTCATTGTGGTTTTGATGCATTTCCCTGATGGCTAATAATGCTGAGCATCTATCTTTTTCTGTGCTTCCATTCTTTCTTAAACACACTTCAATCAACTTTTTGTCCCCACCACTCCATTGAAATGGCTCTTCACAAGGCTACCAATAACATCCACATTACTATATCCAAAGATCATTTCTCAGTCCTCATCTTTGGCTTCTTGTCAGTAGCTTTTGATGTAAGTGAAAACTTGAAGCATTTCATATTTTTTTTACTTCAGGACAACATTTCATATCTGTTTGACTCTTCCATTTCTGGCTGTAGCTATTTGTTTCCTTTTCCTGGTTTGTCCTCAACTCCCTGACTTCTAAATGTTAGACTCTCCAAAACCCAGTTCTAGAATGTCTTCTACACTTCTTCCTGAAATCTCATTTACTACCTACATACTCTCTTCTAGGGTTATGACTTTAAGTGTCATCTATATGGTAATGATAACTCTGTATAGTAGTAACAATGACTCTCAGTATTATATCTTTAGCCTGAATCTCTCCCCAAAGATCCAAAACTGCTTATTTACTATTACCACTTGAATGTCTAAGAGACATCACAGCTTTACATGCCCAAAACTGAGCTCCTATTGTTCATCCCAAAACCAGTTTTTTTCTTTCTCAATTTATGGCAACTTACTCAGGCTTAAAAACTTGGAACTATTCTTGATTCTTCCTTCACTCATACCTCATGTCCAAAGTATCATGAATTTCCATGACTCGCCTTTATAATAATAAATCTAGAATTTGACCACATCTCACCATGCCCATTGCCACTACTCCGGTTCACGTCAATGCCATTTTTCACCTGGATTGTCAAAATAGCTCCCTAAATAATCTTCCTGTGTCTGCCCTTGACTCTTGTGTTTATTTCTCAACTTAACACTGAGAATGGTTCTGTTAAAACCTAAGTCAGTAAATATTTCTCCTTTGCTCACACTCCTCTAACAGCTCCCATCTTGCTCAGAGTAAAAGCCGAAGTGCTTACTGTGACCCCAGATTATCTGCCTTCTCCTTACCTTTGATCTCATTTCCGAATAGTCCCCACTTAATCTTTCCATTTTTGTAATTCTTACCTCCTTTCTGTCATTCAAAGACTCCATGTCTATCCTGAGCTCAAGCCCTTGCTCTTGCTGTTTAGTCTGCTCAAAGCATTCTTACCCCTGATATCTATATCATTAGTTCCTTGTTCCTTTACTTCCTACAGACCTTTACTTAAAAGTCACTTTCTCAGGGAGGCTTTTTTAGTAATCTTATCTAAAATATCAATTTCCCTCCCAACATTTAATATATCTCATGTCTGCTTCATTATTTCTCTTTATCATTCATCATCTGCTCTTACTCTGTATTTTAATTATTTATCTTACTTATTTTCTATCTCCCCAACTACAATGTGACCCACATGAGCATGGACTCTTGTCTATTTAGTCACTGATATATCCCAACCAAATATAAAAGTACTTGGCCCATAGTAGGTGCCCAATAAATATTTATTGAATGAATCTCTTTTTTTTTTTTTTTTTTGGAATGAATCTCTTTACCACATCTTTTCTCCCTAGAATGTTCATGCTCTTTTTTTCCACAAGGGAAGCATATTTACCCATTCACAGACAGAAACCAAATATTGCCTTCTCCCTGCAGCCTCCCCAACTTTGCTGATGTCTATTCCCTGTCAAAGTTACGTGCTTTATCCTATGTGTTCCAAGAGCATTTTATATTTAACCTCTGGCGTTGCACTGAAAATATTGCTTTGTGACTTTCAGCACCTAATTTTACTACAAGATAATGAGTTTCTGCAATGCAGTATCATCACTTTATTATTTTTTATCAGCCCTGGTACTTGGTCCATAGTATAATTCAATAAAAGTGTTGAACAAGTCACCAAACATACTCTCCCTTCTTTCTGTTTTCTCCTTCCCCTTTTCATCACCTCTTACTACTGCCCAAAGTACCAGTTAATGCTTCTGTTTCCAAATTACCCATTCCCCTATCCACTGTAACCAGACCTTACAGACAGTTTCTATTCCTTATTCCCAGATTCCCCCCATACCCTCTTGCCCCTGTTCAGAAAGTTATTTCCTCAAGGTTTTGCTAAGTAAGATATGACAAGCTAATTAATGCCAAGATTCCAGTAAGACTTAATGGATTGACTGTTGAATATTATATTTTAAAGTTACTACATATTTTTAATCCAGGTAACTAAGCAGTATGGTACTATAGAAAGGAAATCTGGGGGTAAGATACCCAAGTAAGACTTTTAAAGCTGATGTTTTGTGGCTGTCTGACTGCTATGCTTTGGTGGGTGTTGACAGAAGACATACTTTGAGTATTATTAGTCACTTAACTCTGGATAAACTAACTTACCAGATTATTTCCTAAAAGTAGCAAGGTTATTTTTTTAAAGAAAAGAACAGGGGATTCCCTGGTGGTGTAGTGGCTGGGCTTTGGCGCTCTCAATGCCATGGCCTGGGTTTGGTGATTCCCTGGCTGGGAATCACCAAAAAAAAGAATAAAGAAGAAGAGCAGGGACATACTGGACACCTAAGGAGAAGAGAGGGTAGCTCCACCAAAGGGATGAAATGAAGAGCTTTGTGTTGCCATCACCAAAGATAGGTCTGGGGACATCTTTGCTTCCCTTCTAGCCACTCCACTTTACCCTTCAATCGGATCAATCCCAGAGGCAAACACTAGTCCAAAGAATCCAATACAGAGATGGTCCATTATAAATAATAAAAGAGGCATCACAATATGAATCATGAACATGCTTTAGAGACCAGAAATCATATTAATTTATCAACACATATTCACTGATCCCAGAAAGATAAAATCATATCCAAATATATATTGAGTATTGAGTGCTAGCTCTCTGAAGGAATTAGACACCAGGGCTATAAAAAAGAATAAAACAAATTCCTGGTCTGAAAGTAACTTAAAATCTAACAAGGAAAAAAATTATTGCCAACTAGTGGGACAGTACTGGATAATAGATGTTTAAACACATTACATATAGAGGCAGCATTCAGCTCTGGTTAGGTAGCTCCGTTATATGAGAAACTTTCACATAGTAATATTTGAGGTCGGTCTTCAAGAGAATAAGTAGAAGTTTTCTGAGAAAACGGAGAAAGTGGTAGAAGGAACTGCATGTAAAAAGCATAGAGTCATGAAACAACCTGGCTTGGGGGAAAATATTAGTATATGATATGGCTGAATCGTGGGCTTTAAGAAAGTATGTGGCAGTAGATGAGATTCAGAGATAGCAAGGGATCAGGTGATGAAGGATCTTGAAAGCCATAATTAAAAAGCTTGGAATTTTATGTTTTTAAACACTGATAAGCCATTTAAGATTCTTAAACAAGGGAGTTGCATGTTCAGAATTTCATTTTTGGAAGATAACTTTAGCCGTAATATAGAGAATGAATTGCAAAGTGAGGGTAATGGACTCAGAAAAACCAATTTGTTGACAAATGCATTATGCAAGTGGAGGTGGATGAAAGTCCGAGTTAGGCAATCATAATAGAGATGGACAAGAGTGGACAGATACAAGATATATATAGGAGAGAGTCAAAAACTTCATGACCATTGGCTGGTAAGGGAAGCAGTCAGGAGTGGCATGATCAATTGCTTTGAATGATCCTGTGGATTTACTGAGATGGGTCATACAGAATGAAGAGAAAGTTTTTCAGGGAACAGTTATACTGTATTTGTGCTGAGGCACATTGAATGTGAGTTCCTGTGAGACATCAAGGTGGAAGTTAGGAAGGTAAATAGGACATGGACAGTCAATCAGAAGATGGATCTAATTTGAAGATGTAAACTTCAGAATCAGAACAACATATGGTATCAAGTAGAAACTGTGGGTCTAAATAAACTGGCCTAAGAAAGCATGTTAAGAGACAGCCAAATATAGTACAAGCATTCCTCACTTAACGATCAAGTTCTATTTTTATGACTAGTTTGTTGAGTGAATTGGTCGATAGGTGAGGAGCTTAAAGTCTTGTGGTATGTTGTGCTGCCGTAGGGATGTATTTTTCAAGTGATATCTCATGACACACACTTATAAACAAAATATGTAGTCTTGCATAATTGTGAACACTGTGCAGTGAATACTGACTGAAAGCGGGAACCAATGACTGAGGAAAAGGATTCCCCACACTGGAGAACTGGTTGTAAGTCTAAACAATGGTTAAACAAGTAGGTTGTCTCTTAACTGAGGAGTTGCTGTGTGCCCAAATGTGAAAGCTGGTTGAAAAGGGGGAGCCACTCAAGAGACTAAGATTATCTAGGGGCAGAGAGGAAAATATAGAGTGTCCAGAAAGAACAGGGAAGAGAATTTCAATTAAGGAGTGTCAGACACATAGAGAGGATAAGAAAGAGGATTGAAAAACTTGAAAATGTTCATTGAATTTAACAATATAGAGATCATTTGTTCCATAGGTGAGAACACATTTGGTGCAGGAACAGGGACCAGGTGACAAAATGTGGCACCCAGGAAACCAAACTTTAGATGGCACTCACTCTCAACATTGTGCAAGAGTAGGATTGAATCCCAGGGAGTCAATGCCACCTTAATTTTGCACCCTAGCTGCCTCATTTGCCTCATCTCCTTCCTGTCCAAGCTGAAAAGTAAATGTGAGGGAAGGAAAAAGAGTCACCAGTGTAATTTTACTGTGCTGTATCAGGCTCTCTACCTCTTTTTCCTAGAGATTGTCCTGAAAATGCAGGCTTACACTACCACATTCTGTCTTATATGAAACCCAACCTAAGTCACATTTGACTGACTCCTGTATGAACATCTGATCCAAGGGCAGCTAATCCTAAACTCTCAGCATGCTGAGCCAATCACAGTTCCTCTCCTGAGACTTAGCAAGAAAATGCCATGAGAATTACTAGTTGGTAGTAGGAAAAAAGCTGATGAAAGTTTATCTTCTAGAAGCCAGAATAGCCATAAGGGCTACATGTATGCCAAATTTATAGAAAGACTGAATTCTAAGTAAACTAAGGAATCCATTGATCAAGAGAAAAATGGAATCCAGCAGGACCAGTAGTAGGTAGAAGTGGGGTCACTGCAAGAGGCAGAAGGAATTACAGTGTCTAAACCCTTTCAGCTCCTGTGCAAATTTTAGATTAAGCCCCGTTTTTCTTCAAGTTAATTTGAGTTCAGTGTTTCTCTTCCTTGCAACCTGTAGAGCCTAACTAGTGTTATTTTTAAAGGAGCCTGGCTGTGCAACAAAAGGAAAAGTTAAGGCAATAGCAGGACAAGAATTAATTAAAACAAGAGCCATTCGAGCTATTATATAATGGAATGGACTAAAAAAAGATGTAAATAAGCTACTTTGACTAACTTGACCAACTTTTTATCTTATTGATTTGTTCCTAAAGCACTTTGGATTGGGACACAAAGGACCTAATGCTTGCCCAATTCACTCAATTATCAATATTTAATGTCACTTCACTTGGATCTTGGTTTCCTTGCTGATAACAGTGGGAATGTAAACATCTGGCTAGTACTTACCATTCTTCCATGTATAAGATGCCCCCATTATAAGACAATCCCTACTTTTCTAACCCAACATTAAGAAACCCTCTTAACCAGTTACTCCCATGTATAAGACGACCTTCAGTTTTTGGTCTAACAATTTTAAACAAAAGTATCGTCTTACACATAGAAAAATATGATGTCATAGGCTAAATGATTATGTTGAAAGATTAGGTATCATTGAAATGTGAAAATGTGAGGTGTTAATTCTTGTGAGTCGTTACAATTATAATAGCTATAGCTTGCACTTCCTCTTCATAAAATCAGCTTAAGATTTACTGAGCAGTGCTACACTCACCCCATCCCACCTATCTGTCCCTTGTTTCTAACTCTCACAGGGTGCTTGAAGCTCTTTGCTTGCTCTGCCATCATTATCTTTTACTTCTGGCTGAGTTTTACTAATATCCAATAACTGAATAATTAATAAATCTTACCTGAAAAAGCACTAACATGTTTTTTCACCTGCAAAAGAATATTCCAGCTAAAATGAATATAATTTTGCAGTCTCATAAACCTACTTCAGTAGCCTACAGATGAGTGACCTTGTTATAACAGTCTCATGTGCAGCACAGCCCCTGCTCCCTGCTCATGAAGGCCCAGACATGATTCAGAAGCAAGCTTGGGGTGCTGTGAAAATATCTCTAGCGGAATCAGCATTTTTGGATGCCATTACAGTGGTAGATATCTTTTGCCACTTAATATGGAAATATACCACATTATTCAAAGATTGAAAGCATTTTTTAAAACCTTACTTTTGGACAACACTGCGAGTCAATCTGCTTCTTCAGTTTACTCGATAATACAATCTAGGAAGCTGGTCCCATGCAAGCCAGTAATACAGAATGGCTAAGAGGCCAGGCACTTTTGGTCCCTGACTGTTGGATACATGGTTACTCTTCATGTTCCTAGGTCTTCTGAGTGAATGACAGTGGGGAGAGGAAAACACAGACATTAGCACTTAATCCTAAATCCTAAGGTGCCTGAGTAGTGCCCCACACTTTCTCTTCTGCATCACTCTGAAAGAGACCTTTTACCCTGGTCTGTTGAACAACACCTGTGACTGAGGTAGAAGAGAGAGGGGTATAAGGGCTCCTTGTTGTTCTGTGTTTGTCTGTCAAGCATAGTGAACATCTATAAAGGCAACTGGGATGATGGGTACAAGATGCCTCATTATATTATTCTCCCTACTTGTGTCAGTGTTTGAAGTCTTCTACAATAAGAAGTTAAACTAGAAAGAAAAGGCAGCTTCTTCACTATACAACTTTAAAGTTTGGGGAAAAGGGATCTTTCTCCCTCAAGTATCACCTGGTCAGTGCTTTTCATTCCACAGTTGGAAATAAGACTGGAAATAACAAATAAAAATAGAAGTCAACAGTGACTAGAATTCACATTCAGATACAAAGTGCCAAAAGCACATCCTTTCCCAGGAGGGAGCAGCAGGGTACCAGACACCTGGAGGGAGGGCGAGCTGTGGAGAAAGGGACACGGGAGATGAGGAAGTGGGAACCTCACAGGCACGTTTTTTACTTTACTGTTTGGCCCTCTCTCTGTCTGAAAGGATTCTTTGGGGGACAACCTGGTGCTGCCTGAGATCCCCATTTCTCCCATGAGTTCACAATCCTGCCCCATCCCTGACACAGCTATCCTGGGCTTCAGAGACAAAGTCACTCACTGGCTTTTGACCTCTGGCCCCTTAATAATATTAGACCATAAAGTTGCTTCGCACAGAGGGGTTGCCATGACAACGCCATCCATATCTCTGTAGAAGTGCCAGCCCTGAGACCCAGGGGCTCGGGCACATGGCAAAAGGACAGCTTGTGAGAAACAATGGAGGGAGCCAACTGCAGATTCTTTTCATGCCTAATTACCCCCGAGCACATGGCACAATGGCTTAGTTAACTGTGCCTTGGCTCTGCATGGAAACAAGTTCTCGTTCCAGTTGGAAAGGACTCCAGCCCTGGCCCTTGCCTCTATTTCAGGGAGGGGCAGGAGAAGGAAAGTGAGTTATTAAAATGCATGAACCTGTCTTCTTAATTATTTTGCATTTGGCCATCTTTCCCTGCCCCAGAAGCTAATTAATTATTCTAAGTCAGGAAAATTATTCTACCAAAGGTTTAGCTGTGAGCTAAATGCTGACTACCAATGTTGTGAGCAACTGTTCCCCCCCCCCCATCTAAGCAGTGGAATATCATCTCTTCTCAGAACTTATCCAGCCAGTTAGAAGGTGGAATGACTGATTAAATCCTCAGGATGCATACGATAACCCTGCTGGTTTCGTCCTCACTGCTCTAGGGACCCTAGAACAGAATTCAGGCTCTGACTACGGAGTTTTGCAGACTGTGGGAAATGAGCCTTGCCAAGACCAGGCTGTAAGGTGAGCCCAGGCAGATGGAGACGGAGGCAAAGGAGACTCAGAACTGTGCCATTTCTTCCAAGTGGTGAGCTCACAACTTAACAAAAGTTTTAGTCATTAAGGTGATAGGAGAGCAAACGAGGCTACTGCCTTATAGGAATTAGGAGAATGAATGCTTTCCAGAGATTTATGCCTCTGGTCCTCTGCTGGATTCCCTGCCATGGCAACCAAATACATGAGGTAATTGATCACCAAGACTGCGTCCAAATCAACCCAGATAGCATTGCTTTAACCATCTGTTTGGTCCTCGTTCCAGCTCTGACCCTTCTCACTTTTCCGCCAATGTGGTTTACTATTCATTATCTGATTCAAATAATCCCAGACCGAGGGTCAAATGTTTTCTGTCTTTCCTGGTTCAGCAAACCCAAGAGGCCCAGCCGAACTCTCTCTGTGTATTTCCACCTTAGTACAGAACACACTAGAATATAATATAAGTTTCTGGAACCTGTCATTCTGGAAGAACCCTGAGGACCGTCTCCTTTAAGGTAATAAGAAGGCACTGGTGAGGGGGACATTGGCATCTTTGAGAAGACCAGAGATGGCTATCCTCTGCAGAGCAGCATTGATGGGAAATTTAGCCATAAAATTTAACTTTTTGATATTAAGTAGAGTTTTAAATGGGGTCCAGAGTAAGACAAGGCTCTGCAGGTCCAGCATCTGTTCACACTGTCTTATTCCTCTAACCAAGACCAGATGGTACTACAGGCACTGAGACAAATAAAGACAGGTTGTGGAATTGTCCCACCAGGACAATTGGAACACAGACCTTTGAATGTGGAGGAAAACTATGTTTTCTGCAGTAGAAAACTACTGCCATTTGAAAAAGGTTTCACAGGGGACTGTGTGATCACAGCTGCCCATCATAAGCTGAGTATCATCTGATCAACTGGCTCATATGATCAGGTGGGTAAAGAACAAGTCTTGTGCAATAGAAATTGTGTATGAGCCCACAGAGAACCAGAAAGCACAAATAAATGACAGGAGCACATGGCCAGACTTCCTTGCCTTGTTACTCCCTCAACTCACACCTATGAAGAAGGAACGGAAGTTCAAACCAGTTTGAAAATAGGGCTACACCACATTTGGTGCTAGCAAAAATGGACTGCTGACACACTATAGCCTCACGGGGGAGTGACACTAGGATGTTATGAAGGAAAATTCTCCCAGACCTCAGAACTTACAGCAGTGCACTGGGCCATTTACCTCACGTGGAGGGAGCTCTGAGGTCTAGATACATCATAAATAAACTCCTAAGAAGTGAAAAAAGCAAGACTGGAATATTTGTATATTAGTTTCCTGTGGCTGCTGTAACAAATTACCACAAACTGAGTGGCTGAAAACAACAGACATTTATCCGCTCACAGTTCTGGAGGCCAGAAGTCCGAAATCAGTATCACCAGGTTAAAAGCAAAGTGTTGGAGGCTTGAGGAGACAATCCACTCTTTGTCTCCCGTAGCTTCTGATGGCTGCTGGTGGTCCTCAGCTTGTGGCCACATCCCTCCAATTTCTGTCTCCTTCATTAAGTTGCCTCCTCCTGTTTTTGTCAAACCACCCTCTCTCTGCCCCTTTCTTATAAAGACACTTGTGACTTAATTTAGGGCCTGTCGGATGACCCCAGGTTGTCTTTTCATCTCAAGATCCCTAAGTTAATCATATCTGCAGAGATCACTTTTCCAAATACAATTTAAAGATGAAAGGAAATAACACATGATACCTTTAGAGTCCAGTTAAGCCTACCACGAGAGTTTTCTGGGTAGGCCTATGGAAATGGGCACAAGTGGGAGCATTTTTGCCCAGCAAAGTGTATTCATCTCAGGAAAGGATCTCAGCCTCCAGGGAGACAGTGTGACATCCTGTGGATGTCAGTGAGCCTCGCATTTGGCTCAGTACTGGCTCGGGGCCCCTGATTGCAGTGGCTATGGTGACAAGAATGGAGTGTTCATGGTCACGGCAGAATGGGCTCCCTCTCACGAAGGCTCTAGATGCTGCCTGACATGCCAGCATCAGGGAATGACTGTAATCACTTCATAAGGCACCAGTCTTTAGGACAGTGCTTCCCAATCCGTCTTTGGTGAGTTTGTTTCTTAACTTCTAAATACTACAGAAAGTATTTTTACATAATACAATAAAACAAATTACCAGAAAGATTATCAAATGCATGGATGCTACAACAATTTCAAATTGTTTTTAAAAATAAGTTTCTAGACCCTTACTCTCAATTTCTGTACTTATTACAGATTGGTAACAGACCAGCATGGGCCCAAGGACCATGTTTTGGGAAGTATGTCCCTGTAAAACTACCCAGCATTTGTTGCAAGATCAATTATCAATACATTGGATCTTTTTCATCTATCCAAAGTTACTTATTCAGAAAATGTGTTTTTCTTCCCTGCTCCTGCCCATGTGACTTTCACCAGCACCACAATCCAGATGCCTAATCTATTGTATTGGTGTGATATGATACCCAACATTGCCTCAGACCAAAGAAAATATTTTATGGCCAAGGAGGTGCAACATTACACATAGGACCTTGGGATCCACTGTGTTACCATGTACCCCACCATATGTAGACAACCAGTGAACAGCATGATGGAATGACTCATGTCTCCAAAGGCTGAGATACTTGAATCTGAGAACCAAAGGACAGTAGTAACATCGAACCTTCTCAGAATCACTCCCAGTGACCACTTGCAGAAATCATGCTTCCCCTTCCTGCATCACTAGACAGTATCAGGTTAAAGGTTCCGGCTCTTCGGAAGGAAGGCTTCCACTAAGAGTTTTACTAAAAAGAGAGCAGGGACAGCCAGCTGACCACTTGTCACTCCTCACCCCGGTGGACCAGAAATCAAAATAAAAATTACCGTACTAGCGGTAACTAAACTTGACTACTATGAAAAGTTAGGATGGCTGCTCTACAGTGAGAGCAGGGAGTCTGAGTATTCCCTGTGCTCCAGTGTCCAGTGATAAGAGCAAAGGGGCACTGCAGCAACCATAATCCAAAGGGTTGAAGTGTCTTAAACCCAAAACCTCTAGGACAAGAAACTCAGACCAGCGAAAGTGTTGGCTGATAGAAAGGGAAATCTGGGGCGTTCCCTGGTGGTGTAGTGCCTAGGCCTCAGCGCTCTCAGTGCCACAGGCCTGGATTCAATTCCCAGCCAGGAAGCTACCCCTCAAAAAAACAGTAAATCTAAAATGAATGGAAGGACAGGAATGGTGATCTTCAAAGATGGCCTTGGGACTACCTGCTGCTGATTTCCATGATCTTCTTGCTGTAAGTCCTTTCCCAGGCTGCTGCTGACTGTCCTGAAGGGGTCTCTGTGATTAGTTGGCCTGCACCTCCCCTATCAGAAAATAAGTGAGAGCATTTTGTTCTCACAGAAATGGAGGCATGATGTTGTAACGGTGACCCAGAGATAACAGAAGGACCCAAATGGATTTTCATTGTGCAAGTGTTGCTCTGTTAGATGCTTATTTTGTGCCACCTCAGATTTTCTCAGCTTCATCAGTTTTGCGGACCCTGGACCACTTGTTCCACCATAGTTGTCACTGCCACAATGAGCTCTCTGTGAATACCAGTTTGCTTAATTCCAAGCAGTGGACACCTTGGTAACATACCATCGTATTGACATATCCACTTTACCTGCCTTACTCTTTTTTTCCCTCACTCTTACTTCCCTGAGATGAGATTGTACTCTCTAGTAAAGTGACAACATATAAGCTTTTGTCTCAGCCTCTGTTTCCTGCAAAGACCCTAGTTAAGATATTAGCCAAGGATACTCTGCCAGTATTTAGAGTTTTGCTATCACTACTGTTCTACCTTCGTTTAAACTACAAACAATAGTGTATATTCTACCTGTTATAAGTGAACATCTTTCTGTACTTTAGCTTATCCAACAATTAAAGAATTTCTAGACAGCATGAAATATGAAAGCAGGTTAAAGAAATGTAAGGAGGCAGCAAGCAATCACAAAGCTCAAGAGATTGGTATAGGAGAAAGTGAAAAGAAAAAGTTCTCTATCACCCAAAGAATGCAAAGAATGTAAAAGTCTCCCCATGGACACTGAATTAAGATCTTCCAAAACAAATACATTGCACTAAAAATATAACATTCCATCTTCCATAAAAAAATAAAGAAAATTTAGGGTCATTAGCAATGCTGAGGATGTTTGTAACCATCTTTAGCTAGAATAGGTATGTTAGAGAAAAGCTTTTCAAGGTGTATTTTAAAAACCTCATTTAAATCTTCTGTGGTAACAGACATACATACTATTTCCCTAGAGCATATGTTATTAGCTCTAATGGGGTAGATCTAAATTTTTGTTACTATAGGCATGCATAATCACAAAAGTTTGGAAACTGATGTTCTAGACAATGGGAAACGACTGAAGATTTTTTGAGCAAGAAAGTGATATATGATGAAAAGGCAGTTTTAAAATGATGAAGAAATGGAGTAAACCATAGGATGTATTATAATAATTAAGAATGCCTAATTTATTTTCTCATAGTTTTATTTCTTATTTTTGTGATCATACCTTTTTATATTAGCTAGAACTTCATGGAAAAAAATGTGAATTTTCAGTAGTGTCAGCAGACATTTTTGTTTTATTCCTGACTTTAATGAAAATGCTGCTAGTGTGTCACCTAGAAATACAAACTTATTGGTAAATTTAGAATGTGTTTTTATTATATTGTAAAAGTACATTCTCTTATTATTTTTTTTAAAGAACAAATAAGAAAAATGGGGAAAAAAACAAAAATCAAAAAAATAATGCAAGAATGCCTTGAGGGATTTTAAAAAAGTGCATTGTGTATTAACTGAAAGAACTAACTGCATGCCAGATAAATATTACTTTTAAAATTTAACTTACATAACCATTTTCTAGCAATTATATAAATTACAAAGAAAATATTTCTATAGTTCCCATGCAGAAAAAAATAAAATCAAAGGATTAAAAAGTCAGTGAAGTGTCTGACATCTCAGCAATTCTAAACAACAATATCATATCTATAAGAACTGGAGAGAAAAATATTTTGACATAAAAATGTTTTTCAATTCAAAATACCTTTCATGTATAAAGCATGGTAGGCAGCAACTAAAATCGTAATCCAACTAATGTCTCTTCATTCTGACTGATGGCCAAGTACCTAACCCAGACCAAGCAAAATATGAAATCAGACAACTAATTTCGTGAAATCATCCTAGAGAAAGTGCTCCATACCTCACTGCTGAATATCACTATGGTCACCTTCGAAGTCCTCCCCTTGGGAAGCTATGCACCGAGATCAGCGTCTAGTCCACCCTTCAAAGCAATGTTGGAACTCTTTTTCTGGAATGGTCATCAGAGCTGTCGTCATAACCTTGGCAAAGTTATGACACCTTACCAAGTTGTTTGTACAGTGCTGCCAATGTAAGTACATGGTGGCAAGTTCACAAACTTAATTGTCAGATTTGGAGACGATGACAGCTCTGATGGTCATTCCAGAAAAAGAGTTCCAAAATTGCTTTGAAGGGTGAACTAGGCGGTGATGTTGGTGCACAGCTTCCCAAGGGGAGTACTTCAAAGGTGACCGTAGTGATATTCAGCAATGAGGTGTGTAACAAGTTTTCTAGGATGAGTTCATGAAATTAATTGTCCGACCTCATATATCAAATTACTGAGGTGAGAAATGTGGGTTTCCCTATACTTATTTTTCTTGGGGTTTATTGACCTTCTTGGCACTTTAGTTTATATTTTTTTAATCAAATTTGGACATTTTTGGCCATTATTACTTGAAATATTTTTTTTCTGCCCCAATGTACTTTCAAGTACAATTACAGGTACACATTAAAGGTATATATACATGAGGAAAATTCAAGAAGTGGCTAAAAGATAGGCTATATAATAGTCTGTGGTCAGAGGGAAGGTTAGATATGCAAGTTTGGGCCATATCACAAAAGTCTCAGATCTCACTTCCATTTTCCTGTTCTAGTCAACTAATTTTTTATATATGATTTATTAAGTATTTTCTAAAGGTAAGGAAATATGCTAGGATATTTAGGGAATGTGAAAAATAAGGCAAGGACTTGGCAATCCAAAAAATTCTAAGTCAAACGGTATGGTTTAGGATACAGCATAGAGCAAATAAATGAACCTATAGGTAAAGCTCTACTCATATGAGATGAGAGTCTTCTGTTCCAAATCAGAAGCAAAAGCATGTAAACGAGTCCAAGAATAAAAGAATCAGAAGAGACATTAGAATTTTTAGAAAAATTAGAGTCTCTGTGTATCTCATGCACTACTCATCTATTATTGGGGCTTTTATTCTGCCACTACTTTCTTTTTTTTTAATTCATTTTTATTGTTAGACTTATTGGGGTGACATCTGTTAGCAAGGATTACATAGGTTTCAGGCATACAGTTCTACAGTGCATTGTCAACTTGATGTATAAGTTCACCACCTACTGTGACTTCTCTTTCCATCACCTTATATTTAGCTTCCCCCTCTCCTCTCCCACCCCCTCCCCTTTCTCCCCTCCCTAACCCACTCGTCCCCAAATAAACCTAGCAAAAAACAGAAGTGCTTCCTTCAATCTCCACCTTAATGATGAAAATTGTTTTCCTTAAATCATAGAAACACATCTTCTGCTGGAACGCGAAAACGAAGTAACAAAAAGTCTGAACTCCAGGATTTATTCTCTGAAAAGTTACATAGACCTTTCCCTAGTGATGTTATTATGATGTTATTAGTCTGCATGACTGAGAAATCACAACACATGTGGTATTCAAACGTGATGTCTGTATTTCAGGGTAGGAGGCAGGAGAAGGACTTTCAGCAAAATTTACCCAAACTGCTTCAGAAAAGTAAACTTAGCAAATCCAGCCCTTCTTGGCATTACACAGATGTCGACTTCACAGTGTTAAATGGCCTGCATGACTCAGCACCGGTTGCAAGGCAGATGAGAACTCACCAAGAGCTCACATCTTCAAATGAGCTCTTGTTTCTCTCCTTCACTCTTCATCCCTGTCCTCCTCGTCTAAGCCTAGCTTATACCTCGTATCTAGATGAATGTCATAGCCTCCTGGCTAGTACTCCTGTCTCCAACCTCTCCCCACAAGCCATCCTGCATATACAGGGTCTGGGAGAACTAACACCAGACCCTACATGTGAATGTCTCACCCGAGATGGACAGCAACTTGAACATTTCACCTAAAATGTCACCTAAAGTGTGCTTGAGTTCAATATTGTTATGTTACAGAATTACATGCTATGGTTTTGTAATGAAAAAATTGGTATAGACAACCAGCTCTTAAAAAAGGGGTGTTATTTGTACCAGACCCTGTACATGCCTCCTTGATCTTCTTAAAATCCCACTTGTCCCTCAATATGTTTTCAGAAGTGAAGATGAGAAACATAAAAAGAGAATGTGAGAATAACTTCATGACCTTGGAGTAGGCAAAGGTTTTAAAAACAGGAATCAAAAAGAAAAAAAAATGATTAATTGAATTACCTTAAAATTGAGAATTTATGTTCATCAAAAGAAGCACTAAGAAAGTGAAAAGGCAAGCCACAGAGTGACTTATTTATATACACAACATACATGTTGATAAAGGAATAATAATCAGTATATAAAGAATTTTTCAACATTATACTAAGTGAAGTAAGCCAGCCACAGGGGGAGGAAAATCCAAACTGCATGATCTCATTTATATGTAGAATGTAAAGAAGTCTAGTATGTAGAAGCATAGAATAGAATAGTGGTTACCAGGAACCAAGCAGTAGGGAAAACGGAGAAATGTTGGTCAGAGGGCACAAAGTTGCAGTCATGTAGAATGAATAAATCTAGAAAGATAACATACTGCATGATGATAATTAATAATACTGTAATCAATACAGGAATTTGCTAAGAGAGTAGATTTCGGGTGTCCTCAACACACATAAAAATAGCAACTATGTGAGATGTGTCAATTAGATTGACTGAAGTAATCATTTCACTATATATTTGTATATCAAATCATGTACATGTTCAATAAATACAATTTTAATAAATAAATATATATCTGTGTGCATATTGAGAGGAGCCAAAAAATGTATACACATTTTAAGAAAAGAAAAAACTGTATTAAAATTGTAATACTCAATATATACCATTAATAAAAGATGAATACAAGTCAAGTCTGACTTCTGCAATGACAAGAGGTGCTCAAAGTGCTTATCATCAGCATCCAGACACTTCTGATTACAGTGAACTACTGCTTGAACAATGTATCATGATCCAAGTGTCACTTGTATCACTTAGTATGTCATTTCAATTTCTTCCCAAAGTACCACCAGAGTAGCCAGTTTTCTACAGTACACCACATCCTTTAAGGTCCCCTATAGGTAGAAGTCAGGGGGTGTTAAGTCAGGAGAACCTGGGGAAACTCAAACAGCCTTCTCAAATTTCAAATACCACCTCAAAGGGTCTTGTGCTCCTCGAATGACAATAGTGCTTTCACCATTTTCTTTGTCCTGCCTGTCTCATGGTGACACTAGCATTCATTTGATTAACACCATTTTTTGAGAGAATGTCATACTATACATTGCTACCATTATGCAATTCAACTTCAAAAAGTAATACATGGATAACATCTCTTAAGTGTGTATACATTTTTTGGCACCCCGGTATTTGTGTGTATATGTAAGTATGTGTGCATGTGTATATATACACATGTATGTGTATATATATATTCATTCCCAGATAATAGTAACATGTAGTCAAAGTTGAGAATAATTGCATTAATGGGCCATTACATAAAATTTGAAAAATACTACTCTGCTGAAATTCTAATAGAATTAGAATTTTAGGATAGTTAATAATGCATCCATATTAATTTTTGGCATTATTATATTTTGATTGTGATATTAATATTAGGGGAAGCTAGATGAACATTATATGGGAAATCTGTACAATTTTTGCCAACTTACTGTAAGTCCAAAATTATTTCAAAATAAAAATGCTTAAAAGGTAATTTCTCAGATAAATAACGAAGTAGTTTAGATGTTCATCAGAAAATAGACAAAAATTTAAGTGGGCATTTCTTGAAAGAGAATATCCAAATGACTAAATCTATAAAAACACAGTAAACTTAATTCATTATCAAGAAAATAAGCAGTAAAATTACAATGAATTGCTACTGCACACCCCACCAGAAAGGCTACGTAAGAAGGAGAGAATATACCAAGTAACGGTGCAAAAGTGGAGCAACTGGAATTCTAAAACTTACTAATGTGGATGATAATTAGTACAACCATTTGGAGAAAACTGTTTGCCATGTCAGCTAAAGTTGTACATAAATATTCCTATGATCTGGGAATTCAAACCCTAAGTATATATCTAACAGTAATGTATATTTATTCAATAAAAAGACATATTCAAGAATGTTCATTCCTTTGACATTCTTAGTAATAGCCAAAGCCTGAAAACAACCCAAACATCTACCAAGAATATGGATAAACATTGTTGTGTAATCATGCTATGAATATAACTATGAACAACAACATGGATGAATCTCAGAAAAATAATGCTGGATAGAAATAGCCATGCCAAATAAAACTGCATTCTGCAAAATTTAATTTACATAAAGTACAAAAACAGACAGAACTAATCTCTAATGCTGGGATTCAAGATAGCAAATTCCCTTATAGTTAGGCTAACCAGATACGTTGTTTTAAACAGCGAGACTGTCCCATTTCAAATGGCGGGTACGGCCAACCTACTGACACCTTAAATTTAGCCAGTGGGATAAGCCTGACCATAGGGGGCATTAGAAACGCGACAGTATCATTGTTTTCTGACTCATTTAAAATGGTACATCTGGTCAGCCTATCCCAAACCCAAATCAGGCTCCCCGGTCCAGTGGTCCCCTGCCAGGAAGAAGACTTCCCACAATATCTGGCAGAAAAAAATTAGTTGCATTCTGTTCATCCCAGTGAGATGGAAGGCAGGCGGCTGAAAAAATCAGGCGCCCTCTTAAAGGAACTGCAAACAAATTCATTTGCTTGCAAATATTCACCTGGTCTCTGACGGAGGCGTGGCAACTTGAGACAAGGAAAAGACTGAGTTGTGTGGCTCTGGGGCAAGGACTGAAGGAACCAGCCATTTTCCTTGTGTGGAGCCTGCCTCACGTGTAGCCTACAGGAGGGTGCCATCTTCTCTATGTTGAACTCTAGAAAGGACCAAATCTGAGACTTCATTGGTCTGGTAAAATCCACACATGCGCACCACCTTGGTGACACCCTGGGTCTCCAGCCTCCCACAGTTAGTACAGCATTGCCCGGAGGCACTCTCCGGCTACTGAGAAGCTGACACACCCTGTAAGCTGCAGAAAACTTTTACAACATGGGACGGCCTGCGGCAGGCTGCGAAATGTTTGGTGGTGAACAGCAAGCCACAACTCGCACCACAGCATCTCTTGGGTGGCTCTTAGGGACCTGCAGGCCTGAGGCAAGCAGTGACTGCCCACAGTGTTCTCAGGCATTTTTGCAAAGAGCTTGCAAGCCTGGCACTGATGCAAGAATTAAAACTGCATTGCCTTCATAAAAACCTCGACCCACACCTAGTACTCTCTGGAAACACGTCCCACAAACCTACAGCTGCATTGCCTTAGGCACTCTGAACACTGGATCAACCAGCTTGGCACCTGCACCTAAGGAAGCTCTTTCAATGGCTGAGACTTATGGGCAAACAGCAGATGGAAAAAGGTATACAGGGCTCTGGACCTTTTGCTAAGCTGCCTAGGCCCCAAACTGGTGGCAGCCAGCTTCAGTTCATAGCAAGGCTACTCCAACATGCCTCCATGTCCAGCACAGGCAGCAACCAACCACATACAGCTTTGCAGCTGTTACTGGGTAGCCTTGGGCAGGTCACAGGCAAGGCTGAAATAGACCTCCCATGAGACACCAGAAACAACACGTCTAGAGGCCAGCTTCAGGCCATGAGAACATTACCTGGTTAGGACCACCAGTGGAACACCCAAAATAGGTCTCAATAGGCACAAAAACCTGCAGGGGCAAAAACAACTCTCAGCCCCCATGCAGCAGCAGCTAATACACTCTGGATGTAGCTAGTCCTCACTGTCGGTCAGCCTGAGACTCATTCCCAGAAACTGATGCATCAAAAGCAATCTAAGTTCTACTGCAAGAAAACACACACAATACATTCAAGGAACACTCCTAAAAATGTGAACAGGGGATCAGAGAGATTGTACCAGTGGACCACACAGGACACATACTATATAAGACCAGCCAATAAAGACTGAGAGACATAAGAGATCTACTGAATATATAAAAGCAAACACACAGAGGCAGTCAGAATGAGGAAACAAAGAAATATGTCCCAAATGAAAAGAATAGAGACACCTCCAGAAATAGAATGAAATAAAATAGAGGCAAACATCCTATCAGAAAGCGAGTTAAGAACAATGGTTTTAAAAACGCTTAAGGTACTCATTTGATAACATCAACGAAGAGATAGTAAGCATAAAAAAAGACATAGAAACCATAAAAAAGAACCACTCGGGAGTGAAACATACACTAACTGAAATAAAAAATGCACTAGAAGAAATCACCAGCAGACTAGATGAAGCAGAGGATCAAATGAGCAATTTGGAAGACAAGGTAGCAGAAAACACCCAATCAGAACAGCAAAAAGAAAAAAAGAGAGAGAATAGTTTCAGAGACCTCTGGGACAACATCAAGTATAACAGCATTTATGTGGTAGGAGTACCAGAAGGAGAAGAGAGAGAGAGCAAGAAATTGAGAACCTATTTCAAAAAATAATGATTAATCAATTAATGTGATGCACCACATAAACAAAATGAAAGATAAATATTATATGATCATATTAATAGATGTAGAAAAGATGACAAAATTCATTATCCATTTATGATAAAAACTTTTAGCAAAGTAGGAAGACACGTAACATATCGCAACATCATAATGGCCATATATGACAAACCCACAATTAATATCATACTTAATGGGGGAAAGCTAAAAGCTTTCTTCTTAAGATCAGGAAAAAGACAAAAATGTGCACCTTCACCACTTTTATTGAACACAGTACTAGAATCCCTAGCCAGAACAAGAAGATAGGAAAAAGAAATAAAAGTCATCCAAATGGGAAAGATAAAACTGTCATTATTTGCAGATGACATGATACTGTATAAAGAGAACCCCAAAGATTCCACCAAAAAACTGTAAGAACTAATAAACAAATTCAGTAAAGTAGCAAAGTACAAAGTCAATATTCAGAAATTGATTCCATTTATTATACATCAATAACACACTATCAGAAAAAGAAAATGAAACAATCCCATTTGCAATTCCATTAAAATGAAAAGAAAACCTCAAAATATATTTAACCAAAAAAGTAAATTATCTGTACTCAGAAAATTATAAGACATTGAAGAAAGAAATTAAAGAAGATACAAATAAATAGAAATATACTCATGGATAGGAAGAATTAATACAGTTAAAATGTCCATATTACTGAAACCAATCTATAGATTCAATGCAATCCCTTTCAAAATACTAATTCCATTTTTTCTCAGAACTAGAAAAAATAATCTTAAAATATAAAAGACTCCAAATAGCCATGGCAGTCCTGAGAAAGAAGGAAAAATCTAGAGGAATCACACTACCTAATAACAAATTATACTACAAGAGCATAATAATCATAACAGCATGGTACTGGTATGAAAACAGACACAAAGATCAATGGAACAGAATAGAGAGCCCAGAAATAAATCCATCTCTATATGGATTTTTATGCTTGGGTAAAGAAAGTCTATTCAATAAATGGTGGTGGGAAAGCTGAACAAATGCATAAAAAAATGAAAATGGGCCATGTCCTTAAGCCATATTCAGAAATAAACTCAAAATGGATTAAAGATTGAAATGAAAGACTCAAAACCAAAAAAATCCCAGAAGAAAATATATGAAGTAAACTCTCAGACATTATCCTTAGTAATATTTTTACTGATATATCTTCTCAAGCAAGGAAAACAAACTATAATAATAAGTAAACAAACAATGGGAATATATCAATGAGCAATGACCAAACAGTAAATTTCTTGTTAAACTTGGCAAGAGTGGAAGTGAAATCATGGACATGTTAGACCAAGTTTATGGGGTTATGCCATGAAGAAAACGGCAGTGTACAAATGGATTAGATGTTTTTCTGAGGGGAGAGAAAACGTCACTGATGAAGAGATTGGGGGGACCAGTAACAAGCAGAACTGACAAAAACATTGTAAAAATTCATCAAATCGCACATCAAAATTGTGAGCGACTGTGAGAAGCATAGCAGATCAAGTAAACATTAATAAAGAAACAGGAAAATCTTAACTGGAAATCTTGGCATGAGAAAGTTGTGTGCAAAAATGGCCCTGAAAGAGCTCACTGATGAATAAAAGCAAAAGAGAGTCGAAGTATGCCAAGAGCTTTTGGGCAGACAAGACTATGTTTTGGGCTGTGTTATTACTGGTGATGAAACATGGGTGTACCAATACAACCCTGAAACAAAGCATTAATGTGCACAATGGAAGTCAGCTAATTCTCCATACCAAAATTTCCATCAATCCAAATCAAGAGTCAAAATAATGTTGCTAATCTTTTTTATATCAGAGGGATTGTTCACTATGAATTTGTACCAACTAGACAAATAGTAAATCAAGTTTACGATTTGAAAGTACTGAAAAAAGCTGCATTAAAAAAGTTAGAGAAAAACAACCTGAACTTTTCTCCAACAATTCACGGCTCTTGCATCACAACAAAGCATCAGCTCACATGACACTGTGCGGGAGATTTTAGCCAGTACAAAAATAACTATATTTGAACATCCTCCTACTCACCTGAGCTAGCCCTCAATGACTTCTTTCTTCACCCAAAGATGGAGAAAATATTTAAAGGAAGACATTTTGATGACATTCAGGACCTTAAGTACCTACCTAATACAACAACCATTCTGATGACCATTCCAGAAAAATTGTTCCAAGATTGCTTTGAAAGGTGGACTAGGCACTGGAATCAGTGCATAGCTTCCCAAGGGGCATACATTGAAGGTGATCATAGTGATATTCAGCAATGAAGTATGTAGCACTTCTAGGATGTGTTCATAAATTTAATTGCCAGACCTCATAAATGCCTAACCATTGTGCTATGCGCCTGAAACTAATATAAAATAGTATTAAATGTGAACTACAATTAAAATATATGCATATATAGTCACGGGATGTAGAGTACAGCATAGGGAGTATAGTCAATGGCATTATAATAGCTATGTAATGTGTCAGATAGGTAGTTGACTTGCTGGAGTTATCACTTTGTGAGGTATGTAAATATCTAATCAAGAGGGTTCCTTGGTGGTGCAGTGGCTAGGCTCCAGCACTCTCAACGCTGTGGCCTGGGTTTGATTCCCAGCCAGGGAACTACCCCCGCCCCAAAAAAAGCCAAAAATAATTTTAAAAAATAATAAATGTCTAATCATTATGTTGTTTTATACAGTTAAAACTAATTAAAAACATGGACAAAATCATTTATTATTTACTTTTGGTTCCCTGAGCAGGGATTGAACCCAGGCTGTGGCGGTGAGAGCACCAAAGCCTAACCAGACCACCACCAGGGAACCCCACTAGAAAAAAATTTTAAACAAAACACAGTAAATGTTTTTCTCTTACTATTTAATACTTTAGTAATTGATATCCCATGACTTATCAAACCAAGGCTTATTTTCACAGACACATACACATACCCTCCTTTGCATCATTACACATAGATTTTTTTGCTTATTAATATATTCTTTATTCTCCATATGCCTGATTTGGTAAATCATATCTTTTTTACATAGGGTGACAATATGATCTGATTTACATAGGTTAGTCCTGGTTTGAAGTTTTTGCCCTGGAGTAATTACCAAAAATATCTAGAATCATTATAGATATTGAGGACATTCTCTCTATTTTTTACAATTGTCTTTACTTAATTTGAGAACAAAATTCTAGTGACTTCATTTTCCCAAGCCTTTCCAAAAAATTCAACTTTGTTTTCATACAAACATTTCATGTAACATATAATTAAATTACATCTATATATAATAATAACAAGTGACAGTGACAGAAACAGGCTTGGGAACAAACACTACTGGCTCTTGGGTACTCAACTGATGGAGAAGAAAGTTGGTTACATAGATTTCCATTAATAGCACATAGAGAGAGAATGGGGAGCCTTAGCTTATCTGTCTAGTTAGGATATTGGAGATTGGATAAGAGAATTTCTACTATATATTTATTTGTTAAGAAAACTACCGAACATATTAGGTATAAAAGAAATGATACCAAATCCACAATGAGGCAAAAGGCATTTGCTGGCTGATTTGGCCTATAATGAGACTCTTGACCTTTTTCAAACTGAGTATGGATTTAGTCAAGGAATCAAAAAGGCTCAAGATATACTACATTGCTCTCTTGTGGAATTGAAAAGTCATGCTAGGGAAAAATGAAGAAAACTTAATGGGGTTACAAAAGTAATAAAATAGACTAGAGCCAAAGATGATACCAGGCTTCTGGAAGGCTGGGAGGTAAAGGAAATATATTGCAATAAATAATATTTTTAATTCAGGTCACCTTGAGATCTAACCAGCTTGAAGCTATATTCCTTGGCAAGGGTTACATGTGAAAGTTAGAGGATCCCTTTCCATTAAATTGCCTCTTCACATTATACATTTAGAGAAAAAATAAAATCCCCGAGATAAAATTTTTACCATCTAACTGTCCATTTATCCAGCAGAAGATACAGTTTCTCCCTCTTTTTTTTTCAACATGGCAATACTCACTGTGCCCTAGTCAAACCCATCAGAAACAACCTGGCCCAGAGTGTCTGGAAAAAGGGAATTAGATCAAAGTGCTCTTTCATCCTGGATTCCTTTAAATGATGTTATGGGATTAAAAGTCTTACAAAAAAATGAAATTCAATTGACTGGTTCCTCTTACTATTTTTCTAAAGCAACACTGAGTGAATGGATCCATAAGCTTTAGGACAGGTCTACATCACTTAACCCTAATTGAATGATAATTTTTTGAAATTATACTTAATATTCAATATTATTTTATATTAGTTAAGGTGTACTGGTGTTTAGACATTTATATAATTTATTATGTGAAGTGATACCCCCAAGAAGTCTAGTACCCACCTGGCACTATATATAGTTATTACAATATTATTATCTACATTCCCTATATTGTACTTTACATCCCTCTAACTATTTTGTAACCACCAATTTGTATTTCTCAATCTCTCTCCCTTTTTTATCTACCTGCCCCCTCCCCCACATAACTCCTTCCCATCTAGTAACCATCAGTTTATTCTCTGTGTCTATGAGTCTGTTTCTGTTTTGTGTTTTGTTCTTTGTTTACATTGTTCTTTAAATTCCACATATAAGTAAGATAATATGGTATTTGTCTCTCTCTATCTGACTTATTTTCCTTAGCATAATTCCCTCTAGGTCCATTCACATTGTCACAAATAATAAGATTTCATTTTTTTCATGGCTGAGTAATATTTTATTATCTATATGTACCACACCTTCTCTATCCAATTGTCTATTGATGGGCATTTCTGTTGCTTCCACATCTTGGTTAATTATTTTACTCTGGTAAAATCCTTCATAATCACTTTATAGCTGTTTCTGAAAGCCTCAGAACTCTGGAAGAAAGAGGGGTATATGTGTGGCCAGAAGAGATGGAAGGGCAACAGTAATGTGATAGGTAGCATATCCTTTATGTCATAACCCGTTTCTATCAGAATCCACAAAACTGCATCACTCTCACCCTAAGCCCTCCAGCACACAAACCTCTGGTGAGCATTAGCTCAACTGCCCTTTGCCAGGACATGCCCACTCTACTGGGGACGTTCCTGATATCCTTTGGTAAGTACTCAACATTGTCCCATCACCTCAACTCATGGAACATTCCCGTTCTGTGTCTTAAGGTCTTGTGGCTAAAGGCTATGAATTCCAATCTTACTTTATACTCCTGTAATTTTTTAACTTAAGATATAAACAGCTAGATTCCTCTTTTTCTAAATAAGTATATATAAAAAGATAAGAGGGATCTTCCCTGGTTGAAACAGGAGAGAGGCCCAAAATTCCCACCAGTTCACATTTCACTATGGCTTCCCATCAGGAGACTTTGAGGACATTTTACAAGAGAGCCTGGCATCTCAGGACACATTATATGCAAACAACTGACATGCTAATACAAGAGCATTATAGGGCTTCCTTCTTAGCTCCCAGGCACAAGCACTGCTTTTAAAGGCCTTCTAGAGACAATTAGGGTCAACAGCTCAACAACTATTTGAAAATGTACAACCTATTATCTCTTCCCTCAAGTTATTTCTTCTGTTCAAGGTACGGCTCTGGGTCTCAGAGGAGGGGAGAACCAAATTTTAGAACCTTTTGAATTATAAATAAATATGACACAGGAAAAAAGATGTGCTGTGTTGAGAGCCAAAACAAACACAACTATAATAATCTGGATCAGAACTTTCTATTGGATAGTCTGGGTTTTTTGAAGAGCAAAGATAATAGCTTTCAAAGTGCAGAGTAAAAGCATTCCAGCCTTTTCAAAAGTAGGTGAAAATACGAGGGTTGTCCGGAAGAAATCCAGCCATAATGGCCTCTATTTTTCGTATTACATGACTGGATACTTTCCTGCCAGCCCTCATAATACAGCTTCTATGGGTAAAGGCAGGTGAAACCCTCAGCAATACTCAATAGTTGAGTTCCTGCTCTAACCCTTCCTCCATAACTCATTCTCACTAAGGGGCTGGGAATTAAAGTGTCAGCCTTGTCAGGAAGATTTGAAGGTTAAAGAAGAAGCAGGAAGAATAGCCAGTGATTTACACAAAGGAATGCCCGGCCAACCTCAAATGTGCTAAAGGATGCTTGTGAAAGTTGTGAATGACTGTATAAACCCAAATCTCACCTACTTTGTCTCCTCCAGGGTCATTAGAATACATTCTTTTTAGAAATGTAAGCATAAAAATAATAAAAAGGTGTTCTTTGTATCATTCTTCTAATTTTCAATAGAAACAGTTATCTGATTGCACAGTACCCTTTGTTTGATAGTTTTCCAAGTGTTGGCAGAGTGTAGGCCTTTGTGTGTGTGGAGAGGCAAGGTGTGCTAGGGGAAAGCAAAAGTCACCCCATCCTTAGAAAAAGAGTTGAAGAATCTCTGACATCTAGCCTGTAAGATCAGTTTTGGCTGAGAATGGTGCCTTGCCCGGAGTGGTGCAGTTCCCTGTTACCCGAGACAGCCCTGTATCTCAAACAGCAGACTCCAACGAAGTCTGTGTCCTAACTTTGCAGCTATAGAGTACATTAGGTTGGAGCCAAAAAACCTAAACCCAAAAAACAAAAACAACAGGAAAACATTAACTCAGTTTTCAAAAAGAAAACTTCCAAAAATTAATTCTATAGAGAGTTTGAAGTCTATAGATTCTAATGGTTTTATTGATTTTCCTGAAGGATAAGATAATTTGTTTTGGCTTCCAGAAGTTATATGAACTAAGGTGGGGTTTTTCTGTCCAGTCATCTTTTATTCCTTATTCATTTACCTTTTAATTACTGTCCCTTTCTTATCCCTGATCTTCACAAAATTTCCAAGTAAAGCAGGTAACTAGTGTCCTGAGACTATATGCTGGGGATTACATAAATGTGGGAAACTGACCTGTAAAAAGCATGACTTTCACCTCTTCATGGGCTTGCTTTCTGGGGTTGCCTGGTTTTTCTTATGCACTTGGCCTGCAATGAAAGTAAACAACCATAGGTCTCCAGCAATGTGTTAGCTTTGGTTTTATTATTCTAAGTTCATGATTTTCTATTGTGATTTAAGGCAAGCAGATTATTTTCATCCTTGTTTATACTTTTTTTTAAAATGATGAGTATTTTGTTGGAAAAGTGGAGGAAAACCTATTATTATTATTATTAGTTATTACAAAAAACTAAATTAACATTTTTAGGTAGATAGGAATAAATATACACACTGAAATATTCACACACACATATACCTATTCACCACAAAATCCCTTCATACATTTAGGCATCTTGTACACAGATTCTTAATATTGCAGACATTTATTAATCTAGTCTAAAATTTTCCCAAGTTTATGTAGTAATTACAAGTGGATTTCTTTATTTGAGATTGGACGTCAATCATCTACATTTCTGGAGTTTTTAACAACTTCAGCAGATATAAAAGCCCTGGCAATGTCTCTCATGTTATAGATTTTTTCCTAAAAGGAAGTACTTTGATAACAAGAGGTTGATTCTCCTTGCTCTCTCTCTTCTCTTCTTTATCTCTCTGCCTGCAATATTCATACATACTGTATAGGGTACTTTCTTGAAAGAAGAAATTGCTTTTCTCTGTCATTCAATTGCAGAAAGGGTGACCATAGACCCATAGAGTTTATCTAAATCCACAATGACACAAGTCCAAGTTTTGCAATAAAAAAAGTGTAATTCTTCTTTATAATAAAAAAACTCCTTTCCTTCCACTTAATGGTTAAGTGCTAATGAATCTAAACATATGGCAGTCTTAGCAACCCTCTCTAACACAAGACAGGATAAAACTTCCTTTTTTAAAAGATGTATTATCTGTTTTGAGTTTCAAACCCTAGCTAATACAATCATTTATAATACATTGAAACAGAACATAGAATTTTAGACTGCAATATAAAATAATTTCACCACAAGTACCTCAACTTGAGGTCAAAGTGATTTGAGCATCTGTTCGTAGTGTTTCTTTCCATAGTTTCCTGGAATTGACAGTGTTGGAGAGCATAATACACTAGTGTCTGTTGACCTTCTACAGCATTATCTCATCTAAAATCATCCAACCTAACGTTGTTTAGCCTTGAAAAATCTGTCTTCGTTAACTCTTTCAAAGCCCTCCTTCAGAGCACTACCTAAATGACCTAGAGATAAAAGGTTTGCTTAACTTTCTGGACATAGGCTATCCTAATTCTGTTGATTAAATATGTGATACCAAACAGGCTTTCTTTTCCTTTATTTGGAACTCAGATTTTTTTTGGTTAGTTCATTTTTCCAATTTGTATATTAAAGAAATTGAACAAAAGACCTAGAAGTTTTCTTCTAGCATGACCAGCATTCAAGATTTGAATCCTGACTCTACCATTTACCTGCTGGTCAAGTAGCTTGAGCCATGATAGCTCAGTTTTCTCTTCTGCAGCATTCTGATCCCAGAGTGGATGTGAACACTGGAGTAAATACACGTAATGTGCTGGGTACTGTGTCAATTCTTTTTTATTCCTATTGATAATTGAAAACTAATCCCCCTCCTTTTGAATATGGTCTGGCCTTGGTAACTTGTCTCACCAATAGAAATCTGAGGCCAGGTCAGAGAAGATTTTTAGCTTCAACCCAGACTTCATAGAACAGTAAGTAGCTCTGGGATCACTGAACCACTGTTTAAGAAGTTCAACTACCTTGGGACTACTATGCTAAGACAGGCTATATACAAAGGCCCTAAGATGGCATTCAAAAAAATCACTATTCAACCTGAATAGTTTTAGGCTCAGCTATTCATGTCATCCCAGTAGAGGTCCCCAAACATTGTGTGGAGCAGAGAAGAGACTCAGATGACCCCACCAAACTGCCCAAATTTCTGAGTCATAAGCAAATAAGTGATAATCATTGTTTTAAGTCACCAAGTTTTGGGGTGGTTTGTTATGCAGCAAGAGATAACAGGAGCACCCACATAAGATTCTTGAAGGAGAGGCAGTGCCTAACACATCTTTTCCACCATGGTGGCAGAATGCTAGCTACACTGTTTTGTAATTTCCTATTCACTCTTCATTGCCAAACAATTATTGTGCCTGTCAGGAAATAGTTGTTTAAAATTGAGGCCAGCACTTACCAAAGATGGCGTTAAGCCAAATGAAGCCTTCTTAATGCTCTATTTATTTGCATCCAATTTGGAATAGTATCCTTATGGTGTTTAGCTAGAATTGTGAAGCCCCTTTTAGAGCTATGGGGATAGAAACAAACCCATTAGAGAAAACCTCAAAAAGAAACTGGTGAGGTTAAGACATTAGGAGAATGCATAAGGAGAACACTCACCTTAATGGAATTTGCTTGCATTAGTATGAAGCGCTTGGGCAGAAAAATGGGCCTCTACTTTAATTTTCATGAAATATAGTCGATGACTTCTGCACCCTACATAATATTTCTTACCAAAGCACTAGTAGCCTGACAGACACAAAATCCATTTAGTTGCCTTAATAAAACACAGATATGCTAATAGCACTATTTCTCCTGGGACTGTGGGCAGGAGTGCAGCCCTGCCTCACCAGGGCTGGCTAGAAGTGTTTACAAGTCCCCCAAAACTCAGAGGGTACACTAAGTACTTTGAATAGATATACTCTTTGTGATTTTCTTTCACTTTTTTTCCCCAAAGAGCTCAGTACAAATTCACTCTGAGCAATGGAGAAGGGATAACTTTCAGAGGAAATGATGCAGTCTTTTTAAAAATGATACAAAGAAAAACATAATGGGAACCTATTTTCTTTGTGTAAATAGAATGTCTTCTATACATTTAGAAAACTAAGCTTGAGATTATCAAAAGTGAATTCACATGCAATCCCAGTCTCCCAAATATGTACATTGGCATGTTAACAAACCAGTCTTAAAACACTAGAGGAAAAAAAAACCCCCAAACTCTTCTCTCTTGCCATTCAGAATCCTTTTAAATGATGTTTTCAGTCAGACTATAGTTGATATTAAAAATCATAATTAGGTTAAATAGTTTCTAACTAGATTTTACAGAATATTTTGAGAACTAGACCTTTCTTTAAAAAAAAATCTCTGACTATTGCTTTATGTAATATCACCATTTTAACTATGTTGATTCTTCCAATCCATAAACATGGAATGTCTTTCCATTTATTTGTGTCTCCTTTATTTCTTTAATAATGTCTAATAGTTTTTAGTGTGTAGGTCTTTCATATCCTTTGTGAAGTTTATTCCCAGGTATGTTATTCTTTTTGTTGCAATTGCAAGAGGAAGTGGTCTTTTTTTTTCTGAAATTTTATTGTTAGTATAGAAATGCAATGGACTTCTGTACATCAATTTCGTATCCTGAAACTTTACTATATTATTTATGGTTTCTAATAATTTTTTGGTGGAGTCTTTAGAGTTTTCTAAATTAAAAGCCATGCCAACTGCAAGAAGTGACAATTTAACTTTTTCATTCCCAATTTGGATGCCTTTTAGTTTTTTCTCTTGCCTAATTGCTTTGGCTAGGACTTCCAATACTAAGCTGAATAACAATGGTGACAGGGTCATCCCTGTCTTGTTCCTGATCTTGGAGAAAAGGCTTTTAGTATTTCACTATTGAGTATGATATTAGCTGAGGGTTTGTCATATGTGGCCCTTATTATGTTGAGTTATTGTTCTTCTGTACTCCTTTTATTTAGTGTTTTAATCATAAATGGATGTTGTGTTATAACTTGTCAAAGGCTTTTTCTGCATCTATTGATATGATCGTGTAATTTTTACCCTCTATTTTATTTATGTGCTGTATATCACATTGATCTATTTGTGTATGTTGGACCATCCTTGTGATTCTGGAATGAATCCCACTTGATCATGATGTATAATATTTTTACTATATTGTTGAATTAAATTTGCTAGTATTTTGTTTAGGATTTTGTGTCTGTATTCACCAGAGATATTGTTCTGTAATTGAGTGTGTAAGTGTGTGTGTGTGTGTGTGTGTGTGTATTGTCTTTACCATGTTTTTGGTTTCAGGGTAATGTTTGCCTCATAAAATGAGTTAGGAAGTACAGCATCCTCTTCAAGATTTTGGAAGAGTTTGAGGAGGATATGTATTAAATCATCTTTGAATGTTTGGTAGAACTCACTAGCCATCTGGTCCTGGATTTATGCTTTTGGGGAGGTTTTAGTAATTAAATTTCCTTACTGCTGATTGGTCTATTTAGATTTTCCAGTTGTTTGTGATTTTTAGAAAAGTTATATGTTTCTAAAATTGTATCCATTTCTTCTAGGTTATTGATTTGGTGGCATATAGTCATTCATAGTATTCTTGCATGATCCTTTGTATTTCTGTGGTATTTCTCTTTCATTTCTGATTTTATTTGTTAACATCTTATCTCTTTTTTTACTCAGTGAGTCTAGTTAAGGATTGGTCAATTTTATTAATTTTTTAATAGAATCAGCTCTTTGTTTCATAAATTTTTATAGTCTTTTTATTCTCTATTTCATTTAATGCTGCTCAAATTTTTATTATTTCCTTCTTCTTGCTGACTTTGGGTTTTATCTGTTCTTTTTACTAGTTCTTTAAAATATAATGTTGGATTGTTTATTTGCATTTTTTTTGAGATTGGCCTATAATAATATAAATTTAATGTAATTCCCATCAAAATACCAATGGCATTTTTTTCAAGAAATAGAAAAACAATTGTCATACTTGTATGAAATCACAAAAGACTCCAAATAGCCAAAGCAATCCTAAGAATAAAAAAACAGACTGAAAATATCATACTCTCTGACTTCAATTTATACTACAAATTGACAATAATCAAAACAGTATGGTATTGGCAAATGAAAGACACACAGACCAATTGAATAGAATTGAGAACCCAGAAATAAACCCACATATATATGGGCAGATAATTTTCAACAAAGAAGCCAAAAACATACAATGAAGAAAAGAGAGCCTCTAAAAAATGGTGCCAAGACAATTGAAAAATCACATGCAAAACAATAAAGCTAAACTATTATCTGTCACCATATACCAAAATTAACTCAAAATGGATCAAAGACCTAAATATAAAACCTGAAACAATAAACTGCATAGAAGAAACCATAGACACTAAATGTATGCACCTTGAGTTCAGAGATTTTATAAATTTGACCTCAAAGGCAAGGGAAGTAAAAGCAAAAATAAATGAATGGGATTATATCAAACTAAAAAGTTTCTGCACAGCAAAAGAAACCATACACAATACAGAGAGGCAACCAACTGAAAGGGAAAAGATATTTGCAAACAACACCTCTGATAAAGGGCTCATATCCAAAATATATAAAGAACTCATACAACTCAATGAACCGACACTTCTTCCAAGAACACATATAAACAGCCAATAGGTGTATGAAAAACTTTTCAACTTCACTAGCTATTAAGGAAATGCAAATCAAAACCATGATAAGATACTATCTTACACATATTAGAATGGCTACTGTCTGTCAACAAGACAAGGAATAACAAGTGTTGGACAGGTTGTGGAGATCAATGAACCCTAATACACTGCTAATGGGAATGTAAATTGGTACAGCCACTATGGGAAACAGAATGGAGGTTCCTCAAAAAATTAAGAATAAAATTACCATATAACCCAGCAATCCTTCTTCTGGATATCTACTCCAAAAAAAACAAAACCTGAAAACATTTATCTATAAAGATATGTATCACTGAGAATGTGCACATGGCTTTCCAGATCTGTGCTTGCTGGATTGCAGCCCCTTTTACTGTTTCTTTCTTCTTTTCCTGAATAAATCCTTTCTGGTGATAGAAAAAAAAAAGATATATGTATCCCTATTTTCAATGCAACACTATTCATAGTGGCCAAGACATAGAATAGGTGATTAGATAAGAAGATGTGGTATATATAAGTATACAATGGAATATTACTCCACCATAAGAAAAAATGAAATATCACTTCTCAGTCTTTCGGCTAAGATCAAGCATAAAAAAGGTGAAATACTGCCATTTGTGACAACATAGATGTACCTCAAGATTATCATGCTAAGCAAAATAAGTTAGAAGAAGTCAAGAAGCATATGACTTCACTCATATGTGGGATATAAAACTGAAAACAATAAACAAAGAAGACAAACAAAGAAACAAAAACTCATCAACGTAGACAACAGTTCAGTGGTTACCAAAGGGTAAGAGGAAAAGGGAGGTGATAGAAGAGGGAAAAGGGGCTCAAATATATGGTGATGAAAAGAGAACTGACTGAGTGATGAACACACAATGCAATATATAAAAATATAGAAATGTACGCTTGAAACTTATATAATTTTACTAACCAATGTCACCTCAGTAAATTTAATAAAAATATTTTTAAAATACAGAATTCATTTTAAAAATCTCTGAAGAAGAAGGCCCCTATGTAAAATAAGAATATGCAGAGATGATTTTGTTGTATGGGCATTGGGTGGGGGTGGGCTAGGTCATTGTTGTCACTCTTAAAGTCCTAAACAAAACCTATGGCAGATTATAAAGTGTTTTTAACAGATTTACACAAGCCCTGTCTCTTTACAAATTAAAAGCCAAAGATCACATAACTAAATCAATGGAATTATCAAGACTAGAACCCAGGGTCTTGGTCAAGATGGAAAAATAGGTAAATGTGCTTGCCTTCTCCCATGACCTTATCAAAATTACAACTAAATTATAGAAAATAAATCTAGAGAACTATCTGAAGACTAACTGAACAGAAGTATTATAACTAAGGGTATTTTTAAAAGGCATTATAAGACAAATAGGAGGGCTGGAGATGCAAAACAGGCTGGCCCCACACCCTTGTATGGTTGTTAAGAATTGAGAAGGATATTTTGACTGCATGAGTTTCTTGTGAGGAGCAAGGAGTCCTGGCTCCAAATGAGGCTCCCCAGTCCAGAGCCCCATGCAGGAAGATGAGCCCCCCATGACTTCTGGCTGTGAAAATCAGAAGGATTCCATCCATCTGAGTGAGACAGAGATTACTGGAAACCCAAGCATCCATTTAAAGGGCCCGTGCACAGACTCACTCATAGGCACTCACTCAGGGCTCCAACAAAGAGACAGTGGCTCAGGAGGTGCCAAAGACATACAGGGAAAAACTGAGCTGTACGGATGCAGGGTGAGGCTGATGGGACTGTCATCGTTGTCTCTCTGTTGAGTATTTCACCCATTCAGCCAAAACTGCACGTGCACTAGTCTGGTGAATGCCACTTGCTCCACCTTTATGATTCTCTGACACCCTGTCTCACAAAACACATTAACTTCCAGAGGCTCTTTCAGTAGCCAGTGTTGAACTTAAAACAAACAAACAAACAAACAAACAAAAACTCTTAAAGGTCCACAGGTCACAAGTGGGTGGCAGCTGGTTTTTGGCATGCTCTGAGCTTTGATGAATGTCACCAGTCTCAGTACTAGCACAAAATCTCAATCTGCATTAACCTGGTGAACACCACTCACCTCACCCTGGTAACTTTGTGAGATGTCCCCTCACCATAATTGCATAGCACCAGAAGCTCTACCAGTGCCTAATACTTATGGGCAGCCAGCAGGTGGTGACAGGACTCAGGGTGCCCCAGGCCTTTTTTTGAACTCTCCCAGGCCTGGTAATGGTGGTAGCCAGCCTCAGTCATCAGCATGCCCTAGGCCATGAGAATCTAGGTTCAGCACAGGTAGCTACCAACCACAAATCAATTGTAGCTTCAAACAGGTAAACATGAGCTCATCACAGGCAGCAGCCAACTTTGTCTTGCACATAAGGCCCCCTCCCAAGAGGTCCCAGAATCAATACCCTCAGTGACTGGCTTCAGAACAACACCCAATTAGCCCCACAAGTGGCACACCAAAAAAGTGGTCACAGCAGGCACCAGAGCCTGCTGTGGTAAACCCAATCCATGCAATCAGCCCCCGCATAGTAATTAATACACTGTGATCATAGCCAATCCACACCAGTTAGCCTAAGGGTCATTCTCAACCACTGATGTTTCAAAAGCAATTGAGTCTCAACTATAACAGAAAGGAACACACAAACAACACAAGAGACACTCTTGGAGCACCTGGCTCAGGTGACCAGAGAGACAATGCTACTGGGTGCCACAGGACACTTACTACATAAGGCCACCCTCCCAAGACTAGAAGATGTAGCAGATCTACCTAATACATGAAAACAAACACAGGCAGCCAAAATGAGAAGACAAAGAAACATGTCTCAAATGAAAGAAAAAGAGGAAACCAAAAAGAAAACTAAATAAAATGGAAGCAAGCAATTACTGGATACAGAGTTCAAAACAATAACTATAAGAATGTTCAAGGAAGGGGAGTTCCCTTGTGGTATAATGGCTAGGCTTTGGCACTGTCAACACTGCAGCTTGGGTTCGATTCCCAGCCAGGGAACTACCCACATAAAAAAATAAAATAAAATAAAATAAAAAAAGACAAAACACAGAACTTAAAAAAGAGGAAAAAAAGAATGTTCAAGGAACTTATGAGAGCTTCAACAAAACGTAAGAAATATAAAAAAGTATATAGAAATGATAAAAAAGAACCAGTCACAAAGGAAGAATACAATAATGAAAATGAAGCTTACACTATAAGAAATAAATAAGAAATTAAATGAAGCAGATGATAGAATCCAAGATTTGGAAAACTAATTAGCAGAAACAATCAAAGAAGCAAAACAAAACAAAACCAGAAAACAAAAAACAAAAATAACAGAATTATTTAAGGAGTCTCTATTACAATGTCACGGGTAACAATATTTGCACCATAAAGTTACCAGAAGGAGAAGAGAGAGAGCAAAGGTATTCATAGAGTAGGATAGGTAGAAAGTAGATATGAGCAGGAAAACTAAGAAATTGTCCCAGTCCATTATCAGCTGCCTCTAAATTAAAAAGATAAAGTCATCTGAAAAAAAATGCAAAGGAAGGAACTATCTTTTAGGAGGCCCCATGAACAGATGTCCCTAAATTAAAGAGAAAAGAAATGCAAAGAAAGAAACTGGCTTGATGGGGGTCCCAATAAGATACCCCTAAAATAAAGTGGCAAAGTCCTCAGGAAAGAAATGCAGAATAAGGAATCAGCCCTGGCCCATTAGCAGCTATCCTCAAATTCAAAAGATAAGGTGATCAGAGAAATGCAAGGTAAAGGGGAAATAGCCCTACTTATCTAATCGTAAGTACTGTTTACCAAAACAATACTATTATGTACTTTTGCTTCTTTCAAATATTATAAATCACAAAAGAGGGAGAGGAAGAGATACTTCTACCACAGAAATAAAAACTCTCAAACAACATATGGAGATGCTGATTCCCTCCCATGGCTCAGCCCACTCCACTTCTTGGGGTGTACCTTCTTTTTTATACATTGTGTTGGAGTGACATTGATTAGTAAAAATTATATAGGTCCCAGGTGTACAATTTTACATTATGTCTTCTATGTGTTGTGTTATGTGTTCATCACCCAGAGTCAGTTCTCTTTCCATCACCATATATTTGTGTCCCTGTCCCTTCTTGCCCCACCCTCTTTTCCTCCTTACCCTCATGGAACCACTAAATGATTGACCGTGTCCATGAGATTTGCTTCTTTGTGGCTTTTGATTTTATATTAACAATCAAACTAAATTTCTTCATTCCTTTCCCATATTTTACTCACTCTCCCACCCTTCCTCCTATCTTAAAGAAGTCACTCTAACATTCTTTGTAGTACTGGTTTGGTGGAGATGTATTTCTTTAACTTTCCCTTATCTGAGAAGCTCTTTATCTGTCCTTCAATTTTGAATGCTAGCCTTGCTGGATACATTATTCTTGGTTGTAGATCCTTAGTTTTCATCATGTTGAATATTTTCTGCCAATCCCTTCTGGCTGTAAATTTTCTGCTGAGAAATTGGCTGAGAATCGAATGGGTGTCCCTTTATAAGTTACTATTTGCATTTCTCTTGCTGTTTTTAGAATTTTTCTCTTTTTAATTTAACTTTTGCCATTTTAATTATGATGTGTCTTGGTATGTTCTTGTTTAGATCATCTTGTTTGGGGTTCTCTGTGCATCTTGGACTTGTATGTCTATTTCCTTCACCAGGTTAAGAAAATTTTTAGTCATTTTTTCTTCAAGTAAGTTCTTGATCCCTTGCTTTTCCTCTGTTGTTTCTGGTACAGCTATGATTCTGATATTATTCTGCTTAAAATTGTCCCAGAGGAATCTCAAACCATCCTCATTTTTCTAGATTCTCATATCTATCTGTTCTAAATGGTGTTTTCTGCTGGCTTTTCCTGCAAATCACAGCTTTATGCTTCTATTTTATCTAGTTCAGTGATTTTTATTACATTCTTCATTTCAGTTAATGTAGTCATTATCTCTCTCTGGTCCTTTAAAATGGCTTGTAAGTCTTTAATGCTTGTTATCTCTCTGTTGAAATTATCATTCAGTTACTTAAGCATTTTTATAATCATTGCTTTGAGCTGTTTCTGATAGGTCACCTGTCCCCATTTCTTTAATTCTCTGGTTTCTCATTTTTTTGCAACCTGTTTGGACCCTCCAAGCTGCAGTTTCTTTGGTGTTTGCTGCTGATACTGGGTGGGCAGAGGTGGCAGCAGGGGACATTTGTGGTTTTCTTTTCTTCCTGTGACTCCAGGGGTCAAGCAGGGAGTTTGGGTGTGACTGTGGCTTTCTGTTCTTGGTTTGCCCTGCATGTGAATTTTGCCCTGAGCTTTGGGGTAAGTCCTATTTGCTGGTCTTTCAAACTATCCTGGTTGTGGGCCAAGAAATGCACACACACACACAGCCCCCTCTCTCCTCTCCTTTCTGGTGGGAGCATTTGTGCTGGGGCTCCTCGCCACCCAGTTGCTCCCCCTCCTCGGGGAACTGAAGAGAAGTCCTGCTGCTGCAGTTTATAGACAAGTCTGCACCTCCTGGGACCAAAGTGAGGTGGTTGCAGTATCTCATGCCTCACCTATGGGCCCCCTTTCCTCTATCCCATGGACCAAGTGAGTCCTGGTGTGCTTTCCCACCACCTTCTTCCTCCTCCCTCCCCTAGCAGTAGAGTTCCAAGCAAAGATCCGCGTGGCCATGTCCCTGCTCTTCCCTTTATTTCTCCTTTGTTTTAACCTTGGCCCACCTGCAGGTACGTTAATGTGATGAGTGGGTTTCTTAGCTGAGATTGTGTGTTCTATTGAGAGTCCTTGATTGAGGTATAGGTGTTTTATTAATTGCAATCCACAAAGAAGTTTTTCAGAGGTCCCTCTCACACCACCATTTTGTTACTAATCTTGGAGTGTACCTTTTTTACTAACAAACTCTTAACTGTCTTATGCATTCACAAACTCTGTCTCTTGGCTGAATTCATTCTTAAGACAAGAGTTGAGAAAAAAATCCCCATTTCATGGTAACATCCTGGTGCATGTGACTTGGATCATCTCCAGGTAAATAAGTGTCTCACCCCTATGCTTGAGGAGAATTTTTTCTCTTCCCTTCTTATTTTATTTCTTTCCCTTTTCCTTTTCCTTTTCAAGTATCTTGAGAACCCCTGAAGGAGATATCTAGGAATTGATTATTCTTAGCCAGGGCCACTCTCCAGTGGTCTCAGAAGCCCAGAACAGCCCCTGGGGGTCTCAATGTAGCCTCAAAGGTGTTAGACTCCTCTCTCTCTCTCTTTCTCTCTCTCTCCACCCCCCCTCCTCTCCCCACTCTCCTCGATCCAATATCCTGGGGCCATCCCAGCCACCACCACCATAAAACAACTTACCTTATTTTGCTGTTGCAAAGCAGAACTTACACCTATGACTTGCTCACTCTTTCTGTCCCACTGGCCGATTTTCCTGCTGTGACTGTACAACCCCCACTAAACAGTATCTGTCCAGTGTCTGTGTGTCTATCTGTATACCTGAATCCTTTTTTTCTTTGTGTGTGTGGCTGTTTTCATTCCAATATCATCAATAAGGTCTAAAATCTTGGTTCCAACTTAAACTCTATTAGACGGAATATTGAATGAGTGGAAAACTTAGAGTTTTATACCATTAACAAAAAGGAAAATTGGTGTTCTAATACAATGCCACTTGTCCTCTGTATATGTTTTAAATTCTGAGGAGAAATGGCATTTCAATAATCTTTTTTTTCTTTTTTAAATGTTATGTTATTTTCCAGTTAGAATTGTTTTGTTAAAGGATCAGGTAACTGGGACAAAGTCCCTTATGTGCAAATTTTTATGATGTTATACAATAGAAATTCTTAAAAAGGTAACTAAACTGATAGTTCAGAGAACAGACAATCCACTTGTCTCCTGGTTCACTTATAATTGGATACCAACTCTGTCTTCAAAGACTGAATAAAAATAAAAGTTTTATAAGGTTTTTTTTTCCTCACTCTAGTAATTTTCAAGGTCTTACAGAAAGTGGACTTTCGAGGTCTTGCAAAAAGCCAAAATGTAAACAGGAGGTGGCCAAAGGAGAAACAAACAAACAAAAAGAGTAAAACAGCCACTATCTTCTAAGGTGGTACGCCCCCTCCCCAAAAAAATAGTGAAACAACTACTATCTTCTGAGGTGGAGGAAACTAGAGAGAGAGAGAGTGGAAGACACAGAGAAAAGAGGCACCTTTAAAATCAAGCCTCTAAAGGCTGTGTTTTAGCTTCCTTAAAACTGTAGGAGTACATAAGTCTTTGCAGACTAAGGGGTTATTTTTTTTCCGGGGGAGGTGGTGTGGTGGCAAATACCCAGAAGGGGGATTGCTGGGTCACATGGTAGCTCCATTCCCAATTTTCTGAGGAACCTCCACACTGCCTTCCACAGTGGTTGTACCAGTTTGCACTCCCACCAGCAGTGTACCAGAGTTCCTTTTTCCCCACATCCTCTCCAGCACTTGTTATTCCTTGTCTTGTTGATAACAGCCATTCTCACAGGTGTGAGGTGGT
>PVJL010005965.1:0-44782 GCA_004026885.1 Lyroderma lyra | reverse complement strand
TTAATTTAATTGTTTGTTTTGTCATTGTTTAGTCATATGAGTTCTTTTTATATTTTAGATACCCCAATATTCATTGCAGTGCTGTTCATGGTGGCAAGTCATGGAAACAACTGAAGTGTTTTTTGATAGATGACTGGATAAAGAAGCTGTGGTACATATATACAATTGAATATTACTCAGCTATAAGAAAAGGTGAAATATTATCATTTGCAACAAAATGGATGAACCTTGTGATCATCACACTGAGCAAAATAAGCCAGACAGAAAAAAACAGGAATCATATGATTTCACTCATATGTGGAATATAAAACTGAAAGCAACAAAGAAACAAAAACTCATGGACACAGTCAGTAGTTTAGTTGTTACTTGAGGGTAAGGGGAAATGGGGGTGGAAGAGGAGGGAGGGGGAGTCAAATATATGGTGATGGAAAGAGAACTGACTCTGGGTGATGAACACATAATGCAACACATAGACAATGCACTGTAGAATTGGACACCTGGAACCTATGTAATTCTTGCTAACCAATGTCACCCCAATAAATTTAATATTTTTATTATAATAATAATGAAAATATGTTTAAAGTTAAAAAAAACTGTAGGGCACAAATAAAAGACCTTGCATCCTCTTTAAAATTGTTCATGGTTCTTTTGTGTTTGTAGATTTGTCAATAAAGATACTAATTGCTTGCCTTTTAGTAGTCCATAAAAACTAAGGTTTTGAGGGTTATAGATGTTGGTTAATATTAAAAGAAAGGATGTGTGTTTTAAAGAGGTATGCAGTATGGACATATATTTTTGAAGAAATTGAAAGAAAATAATTTGTCATAGAGATGGTTATTTCTGAATGAGTGAAAAAGGACAAACTAAGAGGGATTAAAGAAAGTTGTAGAAGGTTTTTGAAGAGAAATCTTGAGAAAGTTTTGGCATGTAGTTAAACTAAACAAGCTTAAAATTCCTCTGGCCCAATGTTACATCCCTGATGAGCAGGTTCAGGTTCTAAGGAAGGCCAAGGAAATTTATTTTAATGTCTTTAGCAACCAAGACAGGGAAGACAAGGAAGTAAGAAATGGTGAGACTGGAGATGAGACTAGAGGTGAGGCCAAACTGTTGGCCACAATTATAGAAATACCAAGACTAAAGACACCTCTGGGCCACCCCATGAACACCAGAAGAACACCAGGTAAAGGAGCCTCCTTCGGGTGCAGAATCCCAGACCTCTGAAACAAGGAGCACCCTACTTTTCCAAAGCAGCTGTGTCCCCTATGCAAGCTCAAGAGCACAGAGGAGGTATTGCTCCTTGTTCTGAAGGGAGCAGGGACCAACTTCTCCACAAATGGCTGCCATCAACTGACAGGGCCTAAAATAACCAGCGGCTCCCAACAAGGAGAAGACCACCACTGTGACAGGGGAGGAACTGAGGGTGATTTTTGATGTGGCAGGTAAGCCAGTTAATTTCCTGATTAATATTAGAAACCATTTACTTTGTCTTAGCTGCTCACTCTGGACCTGTTTCCCCCAAAACCTGCTTGGTTGTAAAAATAGATTTGGTTCATTGTCTGTTTCCTGCCAGTGGCCTAAACCTTACAGAAAATGTAAAACAAGCCATTCAGACTTTTAAAAGGACTACTTTACCTATGGCCAGCAAAGGACACTTAGAGGGAAAGGGACAAAGAAAGAGACCTAGAATCTTGCCCTTCCAAACAACAGGGATGGGGAAAGGCAAAGAGCTCTTTCCTAGCAAATCCAGTGTAAAGCTGTGCATAACTCCATAGTTTAGGAGAATGAGTGAAACGGAAGCCCATGGTGAGTCACACGTAAGTCCATGGATTCAGAGCAGGTGCACCAGGCAAGGCCAGGGCCTGAGGCAGGGGGCACTTTGTCTCAGAAAGTCTTCGGAGATAGGAATTGAGGGGACACCCTATATCCTGCTTCTTACTCTGTCCTTTCTTACAGGTAGATAACAAGAATATTGTCAAAATAAGAAGAGGCATTAAGGGATGGAAGAGCATAATCAAACTTTAAACAGGGGAATGAGGCAGCCAGAAGCAGGGGCAAAATTACTCTGCCTGCATGACTTTATCCTACTGGCTCCCTTCAGTCTCATGCTAGGCTGCTCTGGTTATCACAGACTTGCTCCATTCTTCGAGAATCCCCACTCAGCTATAATCTTCTAAATTGGAACAAGTTTGACCTCGATACCCCTGAAAGGAAATTCATGCTCAAGGATGTGTTTATTACCCAGTCTGCCCCAGACATCAGGACAAAGTTACAGGAGATAGCACTAAGACCTAGCACTGAGTTAGGGGAACTTCTTAAGATTGCCTCTTCAGTCTTTTACAATCAGAAAAAGGAAGAGAAAGGGAAAGGGGAAATCAAAGGAATAGGAGGCAAACTCAATTGTTGCCTGCTTTGCAAGTCTGACAGCACCCTCCAAGTCACTCAGGGAATAAAATCCTGGGAAAGTGCTGGGAAACCTGGAAACTGGAAATGTGAGGCCCAGAGAAAAACAAGCCTTGGACACCATGCCCCAGATGCAACAAGTGTAGCCACTGGGGAAAAGACTGCCCGAAGGGGCAAAAGGGCCCCCTGGTCAAACTCCCAGCTCATCATGGCCTTGAAATGAAGGGGGCCAAAATTCAGTCTTTTTCTCAAAATCAATATTACTATCAAGGGGACAAAACCCAGGGCAGCTTTGGATGTGACTGGTAGGACCATAAACTTTTTTTACTTGATACAGGAGCTGTCTATTTTGTACTAAACCTTTTTTCCACAGTTCTCTCTCTCTCTCCCTCTCTCTCTTTCTCTCAAATCTTGCCAGATAGTTGGGGTAGAAGGGCAGCCCCACATCTCAACTGAGCCCCACCTAGAAGGGCCCTTTTACTGTATTGCTTTCCACCCCTACAGCTAGCCAGGTGCCAGGAGTTCCCAACTGGATACATTACTCCTGGATAAAACCTTGAAAGCGTGAAAAATGAGACTTGCCAACTGAGTCCTAGTACCCTTATGAGCCACTAGAAGATCTTGGACTACTATTTAAAAAGTTACCAGATAGGTGATTTCTTACTCAATCATCAACATGAAACTAATTCTTTTAGTTCTGTTACATTCCCAGCCGCTTTTGGGGAAATGGAAGACTAACACTCTTGTAAACTTTTTCAATGTAATCACGAAGAGCAATGGCCTCTCTGACTGCTGGATATGCCATAGGCAGCCTGATACTGCCCATCTCCTCCCCAATTTCAGCCTTCTCACTTTAATATCAGCCTTACCTTTCTTTCAATGGTCCCCAGGGAGTTTCCCAAGAGCACTCCCTTGGTTGACAGGCTAGATCTACTTTAACCAACCTATGACTGCATTAGCCCAAGACACTGGAGGTGCTATTCAAAATCTCCAGCAGTCCATTGATTCACTTAAAAATATTGTCTTTGACAACCAACTAGCCCTTGATTACTTATTAGCCAAACAAGGGGGAGTACGCACAGTTATTAACAACACTTGCTACACCTATATACAACCACCAGTCAAGTAGAGCAAGATAATTTTTTAAAATGATCAGGCAGAATGACTTCATAGCTTTACAAAGAAAAGCTCAATGGCCAAATCGATCTGGCAGGCAATAAAAGATGTTCTGCCTCCCATAACTTGGCTCCTACTCTTATTAGAGCCTTTGTTTGTATATCACTCCTACTAATATGTGATCCATGTCTTTTTAACCTACTTGTCAAATGTATCTCCTCCAGGTTACAGCAGTTCTACTTTAAAATGATGGGTCCTCAGGGATTCCAACCTGTTTCTCCGAAGATAGAAGGCCCAAGTCCACACCAGTCTCTGCTTAGCACTGTTGGTCACAACTTTTGTCTCCCACATTTCTAGGGGCTGAGGACAACATCTCCTTCCTGACAGAGAGCAAGAGAATGAGACCCTGACTGCAACTTCACCCCCTCTCAGCAGGAAGTAGCTACAGAAGAAACACACCATTCCTTTTCCTAAAAGTTTTCAGGGTCACAAACTCTTGAAAGGGTAAATGATAGAGTAGGTAGGAAGATAGATATGAGCAGGAAAAATGAGAAATTGTCCCAGTTCATTATCAGCTGCCTCTAAGTTAAAAAGACAGGAATCATAAGAAAAAGAATGCAAGGGGAGCCAAATATATGATGATGGAAAGAGAACTCACACGGGGTGGTGAACACATTATGCAACAAGTTGATGATGCACTGTAGAACTGTACACCTGAAACCTATGTAATTCTTGCTAACAGATGTCACCCCAATAAGTCTAACAATAAAAGAAAATAGAATGCAAAGGAAGGAGCTTGTCTGTTATGAGGCCCATTAACAGATGTCCCAAAATTAAGGAGAAAGAAAAGCAAAGGAAGGAACTGGCCCATTGTGGGGCCTGATTAGTACCCTTAAAATAAAGAGACAATGTCCTCATGAAAAAAAATGCAGAATAAGAAATCAGCCCTGGCCCATTATCAGCTATTCTCAAATTGAAAAGTTAAGGTGATCAAAGAAATGCTAGACAAAGGGGAAATAGCCTCACTTATCTAACCATAAGTTCTGCTTCCTAGAACCATACTATCATGTAGCTTTGCTTCTTTCAAATGAATCACAGAAGAGGGAAAGGGGGAGAAATTTCCACCCACAGGAATAAAATCCTCAAATAATATAAGGAGATGCTGATTTCATCCATTGGGTCAGTCTATTCCACTTCTCAGAGTGTACCTTCTTTACTAATAAACTCTTAATTATCTTATGTTTTCACAAACTCTATCTTGACTAAACTTTTTCCTTCAAGGAAACAAGAGTTGAGGAAAAGTTGTCATTTCATGATAAAAATTTGAGAAACTATTTGAAGAAATACTGACTGAAAACGTTCCTAACCTGGTGAAGAGAATAGGCATACAAGTTCAGGAAGCACAGAGGGTCCCAAACAAAGTGAACACAGAGATTCCCATATCAAGACACATTATAATTATTTAACATGACAAAGGTTAAAGAAAAAGAGAGAATTCTAAAAGCATCAAAAGAAAGATAGATAGTTATCAATAAAGAAGCTTCTGTAAGACTGTCAGATGATTACTAAACAGAACTTTGCAGGTCACAAGGGATTGACACAAAAAGCAAGGACCTATTTAAGATTACTCTACTCAACAAGGCTATCATATAAAATTAAAGGAGAGATAAAGAGCTTTTCAGACAAAAAAAAAAAAAAGCTAAGTTTATAACCACCAAACCAGTATTACAAGAAATGACAGTTCCTTGAAAAGAAAAAGGGTGAAAAAAATATAAGTATTAATAATAAAATGGCATATAATTACCTATCAATAATTGCTTTAAATATAAATGGATTAAGTGCTCCAGTCGAAAGACATAAGGTAGTTGAATAGTATAAAAACAAGACTCATACATACACTGTCTGTAAGAGACCCACTTTAGATCAAAAGAGACACATAGACAAAGTATAATAAAAGAAAAAGGTATTTCATGCAAATGAAAATAGACAAAAAAGATGAGGTACCAATATTTATATCAGACAAAATAGATTTGTGAATGAAGACTATGATAAGAAACAAAAAAACTGATATTTTATAATGATAACAGAATTGATTAAATAAGAGAATATAATCTTTGTACACATTTATGCACCCAACATAGAAACACCTAAATAGATTTTAAAAATATTGTCAAAAGTGGAGGGATACACAGTAATCAGTCATAGTAGGGAACTTTAACACCCCATTAACATCAATGGACAGATCGACTAAACAGAAAATCAGTAAGGCAACAACAACCTTATATAACACATTAGATTAGAATGATTTAACTGGTGTTTTTAGAACATGTCAGCCCAAAACAGCAGAATATACATTATTTTCAAGTACACATTAAACATTTTCCAGGATAGACCACTAAACAAGTCTCAATAAATTTAAGAAGATTGAAATCATATCAAGTGTCTTCTCTGACCACAATGGTGTGAAACTAGAAATCCATTACAGAAAACAAAATAATCTGAAAAACATACATACACATGAAAGCTAAATAACATCCTACTAAACAATGAATAAGTTAAGAGTGAGATCAAGGCAGAAATCAAAAGATACCTTGAGAGAAGTAAAAGCAAAAACATGACCAAAAATCTATGGGACACAGCAAAAGCAGTTCTAAGAGAGAAATTCATACCAATACAGAACTACTTCAAAAAACCAGAAAAAACCTCAAATAAACAATCTAACCTTACACCTAAAGGAGCTAGACAAAGCTCAAAGTGAGTAGAAGGATGTAAATAATAAAGATTAAAGAAAGAATAACAAAATAGAGTCTATAAAAGCAATATAAAATATCAATAAAACCAAGTGCTGATTCTTTGAAAAGATAAACAAAATTCATCAATAAAAAGAGAAGATCCAAATAAATAAAGTAGAAAACAAAAGAGGAGGCATGAAAATTAACACTATACAGGATTATAAGAAGATGCTATAAACAATTATAGGCAACAAATTGGACAATCTGGAAGAAATGGATAAGGTCCTAAAAACATGTCATATTTCAAGACTGAATAAGAAATGAACAGATAATCTTAAGAGATTACTAACTACTAACAAAATTGAATCAGTAATCAAAAAACTCTCAACAAACAAAAGTCTGGGACAAGATCACTTTATCTTTTCCAGGTGAATTTTACCAAACATTCAAAGATAAATTAACACCTATCATTCTCAAACTATTCCAAAATATTTAAGAGGAGAAAAGGCCCCTAAGCTCATTTTATGAGGCCACCATTAACCATGATTTTAAATCCAGACAAAAACATAACAAAAACAAACAAACAAAATTATAAAAATCCCTAATAAACATAGTTGCAACAATCCTCAATAAAATATTATCAAACCAAATTCAACAATACATTAAAATTATCATATACCATGATCAAACATGATTGATTCTAAGATGCAAGGTTAATTCAATATCTGTAGATCAATTAACATGATTCACCACATAAAGAAAATGAAGGATAAAAATCATATAGTCATATCAATTGATGTAGAAAAGAGCATTTGACAAAATTCAAAATCCATTTGGGATAAAAAATTTTCAGTAAAACGGGAATACAGGGAAGATACCTTAATATAATTAAGGGCATATGTGACAAACACGCACTAACGTTATAATGGGGGAAACCTAAAAGCATTCCCCTTAAGATCAGCAAGAAGACAAAGATGTCCACTTTCACCACCTCTATTAAACATAGTACTGGAAGTCCTACTAGCCATAGCAATTAGATAAAAAATAATAAATTACAAGGTATCTAAGTTGAAAAGGAAGAACTAAAACTGACATTTCTTTTAGATGTCATAATACTATATAGATAAAACTTGAAAGATTCCACTAAAAAATTTATTAAAACCAATATATAAATTCAGTAAAGTAAGGTAAAAATTAATATTCAGAAATAGGTTGTATCATTACACACCAATAATAAATTATCAGAAAGAGAAATTAAGAAAACAATCCCATTTACAATTGCATCAAAAATATTAAATAAAATCCCTAGGAATAAATTTAAATGAGGAGATAAAAAAACCTAACTCAGGGAGTTCCCTGGTGTGTAGTGGCTAGGCTTCAGTGCTCTCAATGCCATGGCCTGGGGTCGATTCACAGCCAGAAAGCTACAAAACAAAACAAAACAAAACAAGACAAAACAAAACAAAAAAAAACTAACTCAGAAAACTATAAGACACTTAAGAAAAAAATTGAAAACTATGCAAATAAATGGAAGCATATACCATGATCATAGATAAGAATTGACAGCATTAAAATGTCCAGGCTTCCCAAGAAATCTATGAATTTAATTCAATACCATCAAAACACCAATGGTATTTTTCACAAAACTAGAACAAACATACAATTCTACAGTGCATTGTCAACTTGATGTATAGTAAGTTCACCACTTAATGTGACTTCTCTTTCCATCACCTTATATTTAGCTTCCCCCACTCCTCTCCCACCCTTCCCCTTTCTCCCCTCCCTAACGCACTCATCCCCAAATAAACATTAAACTATTGATTGTGTCCATGGCTTATTTGTTTGTTTGTTCATTTCTTTTCTCTTTGTTACTTTCAGTTTTATATTCTGCATATGAGTGAAGTCATACAGTTTTTGTTTTTTTCTGTCTGGCTTATTTTGCTAAGCATGATATATGGAACAATAAAATAGCCACAGCAATCTTGAGAAAGAACTAAGCTAGTGATATCACTCTACCTGATAACAAACCATACTACAAGGCTATAGTAATCAAAACATAGTACTGTCCTAAAAACAGACATATATAGATTAATGTAATGGAATAAAGAACCCAGAAATAAACCCATGCTTACATTGTCAATTAATCTCTTTTTAAGAAGGGAAGAATATACATTGGGCTAAAGATATGATCATCAATAAATGGTTTTGTTAAAACTAGACAGATACACGCAAAATGAGAAAGAACACTTTTTTACACCATATACAAGAATAAACTCAAAGTAAATGGAAGAATTAAAGAAAAGGCTTGAAACCATAAAACTCCTAGTAAAAAACATAGGCAGTGAACTACCCTTAGAATATATTTTTGGATATGTCTTCTCAGGCAAGAGAAACATAAATAAACAAACACACAAACAAATAATAAGCAAATGGGACTATATGAAACTAAACATTTTTTTGTAGATGAATACATTTCATTGTAAAGAGGCTAGGCAACTTATCCCCAAACATGTACATAATAAGTAGCAAAATTAAGACCCAAACTTGAGTTCTAATTACAAGTGTACCAGGTATTCTATTGTACCTCGCTACCTCTCCTTAAAAGTTCAATGAAGTTTAGTTATGCAGACTAAAAGCATAACATGGAGAGAAGGTTTTCCAGGAAAATTTGAACTTCATGAAAACATAATAATAATTATTATTATTAATAATAATAAACAGCTTTTAAAAAAGAATGTGCTATTTTTTGTCAATTATCAATAACATTCACTAAGGATCTATCATAAACCAGTTATTATGCTGGGAGTGAGGATACAAAAGAAATATATAATATCACAACCCTCAAGGAGTTCATTTCTAGTGACAATGACAGAGACTGATACATAAATGGACAGTCACAGTATAAAGTGATTCCTCTTGTGATAGGGTTGCATGCAAAGGGCTATAGGAGCCCAGCTGTTTAAAGAGTACCACTCAACTTGAAGAGTAAGATAAAGGTCAAAGAGTGTTTCCAAAAAAGTGAGTCTTAAGTGGTTTTTAACCTGAAGTTTGTTTCATCATATATCAGTATGCTTTCCTCTGGTTACCGTTCGCTTGGAGTATTGTTTTCCATCCTTTCACTCTGAGTCTGTACTTGTCCTTATGGCTGAGGTGTGTCTCTTGGAAACAGCATATGGATGGGTTTTGTTTTTAATCCAGTCTGCTACTCTGTGTCTTGTGTGTGTGTGTGTGTGTAAGTTCAGTCCATTAACATTTAGAGTGATGATTGATATGTGAGGATTTCCTGTGGCCATTACTTTTTGTTGTTGTTTTGTTTTATTTTTGTTTCTTTCTTATTGCCTCGACTCTGTTCCATTTGTCCTGATGTTTTGTCTCAAGTCAAAGAGTCTCCTTCAGTATTTCTTGAAATCCCAGCCTCATACTGGTGAATTCCCTCAGCTTCTGTGTGTCTGAGAAGGTCTTTATTTCTCCTTCATATCTGAAGGATAATTTTGCTGGATAATTTATTCTTTGCTGGAAGTCTCTCTCTTTTAATATTTTGAATATTTTATTTCACTCCCTTCTGGCTTGCAGAGTATCTGCTGAGAAGTCTGATGCCAGCCTGATGGGTTTTCCTCTAAAGGTAAGAGTTCTTTTTTTCCTAGCTGCCTTGAGAATGGTCTCTTTGTCTTGATTTTTGACATCTTCAGGACTATGTGTCTTGGAGAAGATCTGCTAGGGTCCAGGTATCTAGAGGATCTATTTTCTTCTTAAATTTGGGATTCCAAATCTTTCCATAGGTTTGGACAGTTCTCCTCTACTATTTGTTTGAGTATGCTCTCTGTAGAGTGCTCTGCTCCTTCTTCTAATCCTATTATCCTGACGTTGTTTTGTCTCATGGAATCACATAGCTCTTGCAGAGTTCTTTCAATCTTTTTGGTTCTGTATTTCCTATCTTCCTCTTTCTCAGATGTTTCCATGATCCAATCTTCAATATTACTAATTCTTTCCTCCATCTGGCTGGCCCTGTTTTGCATAGCAGTTATTTTATTTCTCACTTCCTTTATTGTATTATTTTCCTTATAGTTTGAATTTCTTTGTTAAACTGTTCCTTTTGTTCATGGATTTCCTTTCTGATACTATTAATCTCAGCTATGACGTTTTGCCTGTATGTTTTCATTTCTCTGAGAGACTTTAGAATGGCTATTTTATATTCTATGTCAGTTAGTTAATAAATTTCTAGATCTATAAGATCCTTTTCCAGAGGTTTTACATCTTTCTGAGTGGCTTTAAATCCTAGGGTATTCATATTGTCTGTTGTGTTCTTCTTCTCTGGCATGAGGGCTTTATTTCCAGCAGAACCCAGGAGATCACTTTATTTCTCTAATTTGTATTTTTGTACTGTCTTTCTGTAGAGAAAACACTAGGTGGCCCTGGGGGTTAAGTTTTGGGAGAGGGGGGGGGGTGTTTAAACCATATCTCTGGTCTCCAGCACTGTTTGGAGGTGCGCACAGCGGTCCATGGTCTCTCCACTTCCTGCAATTCACTGGGGAAGCTGAATAACTTAAAAAGCCTTTAGTCTTCCATGCTGATCCAGTCTTCCAAATACCAGCCAGAGTGATCTTGCTTAAGATGCAAACTTGTTCTGACTTTGACCATGGGCTGGATAGTCTTCCAACATTATTTGAGAGGGTGATCCATTTGTCTCCGGTGTTTCATGCCACCAGGGAACCTCCACTTTGGCTTCAGACACTGTTTTTCAATCTCCACAGAACCTCCTCATGATCATGTTGCAGTCCCTTCAAAGATTTTCCCTTCCCTCTCACCCTACAGCATGCCTGGTGGAAGATTGCTGTCACTTCTGAAACTAAATTTTTTTTGCACAGCAAAGGAAAACATCAGCAAGACAGAAAGACAACCTAATGAATGGAAGAAAATATTTGTCAATGATACATTTGATAAAGGGTTAATATTCAAAATTTATAAAAAACTAATACAACTCAACACCAAAAACCCAAACAATCCATTAACAAATGGGCAGAGGACCTGAATAGACATTTCTCCAAGGAGGCCATATAGATGGCCAATAAACATATGAAAATATGCTCAATGTCATTAATCATCAGATAAATGCAAATTAAAATCATAATGAGATATCACCTCACCTGTCAGAATGGCCATTATCAATTAATCAACAAACAAGTGTTGGTGAAAACGTGGAGAAAGGGGAACACTTTTGCACTGTTGTTGAAATTGCAAATTGGTGTGGCCACTATGTAAAACAGTATAGAGATTTCTCAAAAACATTAAAAATAAAATTATTTTATGACCCATGAATTCCACATCTGGGTATTCAAAGAAATTCAAAATATTTATTTGAAAAGATATATTTACTGAAGCACTATTTACAAAAGTCAAGATATAGAAGCAACCCATTTGCCCATCAGTAGAGAATTAGATAAAGAAAAAGTGGTACATACATACAATAAAATGTTACTCAGCCATAAAAAAGGAATATCTTACCATTTGCAACATGGATGGACCTGGTGGGTATTATACTAAGTGAAGTAAATCAGAAAAAGAAGCCAAATATCATATAATCTCACTTATATTTGGAATCTAAGGAACAAAATAAATAAATACACAAAACAGATACAGAGAACAAATTGATGGTTCCTAGATGGGAGAAAGGTTGGGAGGCTGGGTGAGAAAGATGAAGGGATTAGAAAATATAAATGGTATTTACAAAATAGTCACAGGGATGTAAAATACAGAATAGAGAATATAGTCAATAATGTTTTAAGAACTATGTATGGTGCCATATGAATACTAGACTTATTAGGGGATCACTTTGTAAATTATATAAATGTCTAACCTCTATGCTGTACACCTGCAGCCAATATAAATAATAGTTTGTCAACTATAATAAAAAATAAAAAGACTATAATCAGGACTTCTTAATCCCAGATTAGGCTCCACAGGCTCACCCCAGGTAAATTTTGAACTGGCCACTTAACTTGCTGACAACAATCAAGTGGTATATTGTGACAGCACTACATAACAGAGGCATCTAGCTGCCATGATCCTGAAACAGGCAACCCATATATGCAGCACAGATCCTTCAGTCCTCCTGGACTTACCTAAGGGACAAACCCAGGCATCATCAACAAATCAGCATCACTCAAAGACATTGATCCTCTAATACAGGGGTCCACACAGCATGAAGTGAGCAGCAGGCAAGGGAACGAAGCTTCATCTGTATTTATAGCTACTCCCCATCACTTGCACTTTCACCTGAGCTCCTCCTCCTGTCAGATCAGCAGTGGGTTTAGATTCTTAGGAGTGCAACCCCTATTGTGAACTGTGCATGCGAGGGATCTAGATTGTGCAATCCTTATAAGAATGTAATGCCTGATGATCTGAGGTAGAGCTGAGGTGGTAATGCTAACACTGATTCTGCATTATGGTGAGTTGTATAATTATTTCATTATATATTACAGTGTAATAATAATAATAGAAATAAAGTGCACAATAAATATAATGTATTTGAATCATCCTGAAACCATTCATCTCCCCTCTTTCTACTCCCCTTACCCCCAGTCATTGAAAAATTGTATTCTACAAAACTGGTCCTTGCTGCCCAAAAGACAATTGAATATAGCTTTTGGCTTTAAAAGATCCACTTTATTTTTTATTGTTATTTTTTCCAAAACCTCATCTCCCAGAGTCTCAACTCTATTAGATTGATTTGCCTGCTTAATAATAACAGTTTTCCTAACCACTCAATCTTTTCCCTCTTAGTATTTTATTTCTCTGTACAAAATCTTTCAAATTCATAAGAATATGAACGTACAGCCTGGCTGAACTGAAGCAAAAACTGTTAAGATACTCAATAAATTCCATTAGGGTAAATGATTATGCTCAAAATACATACCTTTCCATATTCTCATCAACATCTTAATTTTCTTAGTTAAAAAATATTAATTTAGAGAATTGCCTCAAATTTCATTTCAAATTTTTCAAACAGATATACAACTAATATATTCTTAATCATAATAGATGTTCCGAAATGAAGGCTCAAATTTCTTAAGTTTGAGTCCAAAGAGATTAAAACAAAAAAAATCAGATGTATCCACACCATCTGAGCCTCATCTTTCTTATTCCCCATGATTTAACATTAATACATATTTTTCTGCTGCCAGTTGTCCAGAAGATTAAAGTATCACCAGTCCAAACATTTGAGTAATTTTGGAGTTTTCAGCTAAATTTTCTCTGAGCAAGCCAAATATCCATTCACCATACATCAGACATGACTTCAGAAAATACAGGGTCCAGCAAAAATAAAGACCCCCCTTTTTTTCATAAATAGAAAGTTTTTTTAAAAAATTTACACTTTACATACAATATTACAATGGTTTCAGGTGTACAGCACAGTGATAAGTCATTTATATAACTTACTAAATCCTCATTGTGATACATCTTGTTCCCTCTAACACCATACATATTATAATAGTTATTACAATGTTGTAATACCCTATTCTGCATTTTATATCCCTGTAACTATTCTGTGACTATGAATTTGTACTTCTTGATCTCTTCCCCCTTTTTTTCACACCCTCTAGTTTTCCTCTCATCACCCCAACAAATCTAGTACCCATCTAAGACCACACAAAGTTACTGCAAACTTATTGACTATAGTCCGTTATACTCTATATCTCCTTGATTATTTGCTTATAAAAAACTAAAATTTTCCTTCCCTTTCCCTTATTTTACCCACTCTCTCATATCTCCTCCCATTTTAAAGAAGTTCCTCTCATATTCCTTATAATACTGGTTTGGTGGTGAATTCCTTTACCTTTTTCTTGTCTGAGATGTTCTTTATCTGTCCTTCAATTTTGAATGCTAGCCTATCTGTCTACATTATTCTTGGTTGTAGATCCTTGGTTTTCATTACATTGACTATTTTCTGCAAATCCCTTCTAGCCTGTAAGGTTTCTGATGAGAAACCTGCTGAGAGTTTAATGGGTGTCTCCTTGTAAGTTGCTACTTGGCATTTCTCTTACTGTTTTTAGAATTTTCTCATTTTCTTTAACTTTTGGCATTTTAATTATGATGTGTCTTTGTGAGTTTCTGTTTGGGCTCATCTCATTTGGGACTCTCTTTGCTTCCTGGGCTTGTATGTCTATTTCCTTCCTCAGGTTAGGAAAATTTTCAGTCATTATTTCTTCAAATAATTTTTTGATCCCTTGTTTTTCCTCTGCAGTTACTGGTAGGCTGATGATTCTAATGTTTTTATGCTTAACATAGTCCCAGAGGAATTTCAAATCATTCTCATTTTTTCATAATTTTTCTTTTTGTTGCTCTAATTGGGTATTTTCTGCTGGCACTTTTACTTCATTTAATTCAGTGATTTTTATTCCATTCTTTATTTCAGTTAATGTAATCATTGTCTCTGTCTGGTCCTTTACAATTGTTTGTATGCCTTCCTTTATGCCTGCTATCTCTCTGTTGAAGTTATCTTTAAGTTTCCTAAGCATTTTTGTAATCATTGCTTTGACCTCTGTTTCTGATGGGCCATCTGTCCCCATCTCTTTTACTTTTTTGTCTGTTGTTTGGATTTATTTTGAACTCTCTTTCTCTAGTTTCTCATTTTAGCAACCTCTCTGGACACTCTTTGCTGCAGTTTCTTTTATGTTAGCTGCTGATACTGGGCAAGCAGAAGTCTGTGGGGGTGGGAGGATGGTGTTTGTGGCTTTTTTTCCCCTGGGACTGCATGGGTCATACATGTAGTTTGGGCATAATTACACCTTTCTGTTGCTAGTTTGCCTGGGTAACTCAGCCCTGAGCCTTGGAGTCAGCTGTCCTCTATGCTGGTCTCTCAGACTGTACTGGTTGTGGGCCAATAATCACAGACACACCTTCCTCTCTCTTTCTCCCTTCTGGCCAAAGCAATCATGCTATAGCTCCTCACCACCCTGTTGTTCCCCCTCCTCTTGGAACAGAAGTGAAGTGGGACTGCTCCGTCTTGAGAATTGGTCTGCACCTCCTGGAAGCCAAAGTGAGGTCTGGTTGCAAAATCTTACACCCCTGCCTCTGAGCCTCCTTCTCTCTGTCCCACAGACTGAGTGAGGCCTGGAACACTCACCCACTGCTTTCTTCCTCCTCCCTCCCCCATCAGTAGAGTTCCAAGTAAGGACCTGTGCACAGCCCAAGTCTCTGCACTTCCCCTTTTATCTCCTCTTTGTTCTACCTTCTACTCACCTGCAGGTTTCTTAATGCAAAGGGCAGGTTTTTTAGCTGTGATTGTGTGTTGCAGAGTCTTTAGATCAGTTACTGATATTTTATTAGTGGTAATCTCTTGGGAAGTTTTTCAGAGGGCCCTCTTATTCTGCTATTTTGTTGTTCTTACATGCCCCTATTTTTATGAGCTATTTATAAAAATAAATATTTTATTACAAAATCATAATCAAGTATTAATAATTCCATAACATAACAATATCACTCTCAAGCACACTTTAGGTGACATTTTAGGTGAAATGTTCAAATTGCTGTTCATCTTGTGTGAAACATTTAGTACAGGGTCTGGCGTTTCTTCTGCCGGACACTATTTCTCCATTCCCAATCCTTAAGATACCACTAATACTCATTATAGTAACTTCCACCCATCTTTCAAATGACTGGGTAGTATTATAGAAGATTTATAAAATTAGCAACTTATTTTGCAATTTAATGCTTGCTGGGAATACACAGTAGAAAGAAATTTAAAGGTTAATGTATTTAAGTTCAAATTATTTTTTATTAATTTCAGGCATACCAAACAATTTAGTAATTAGGCATTTATATACCTCAGAAAGTGATAACCCCAATAAGCCTATTACCCATCTCAAAATGTACATAGTTAATGCAATATTATTGACTATATTCCCTATGCTATATGTTATGTCCCTGCAACTATTTTGTTTTAATTAGAGTTGACATTCAATATTATTTTATTAGTTTCAGGTGTACGGTTTAGTGGTTAGATATTTATATAATTTATGAAGTGATTCCCCCAATAGGTCGAGTACTCACCTGGCATTATACATATTTATTATAATATTATTGACTATATTTTCTATACAGTGCTTTATATTAGCATGACTATTTTGTAACTACCAATTTGCACTTTCTAATTACTTCACCTTTTTCATCCAGTTCCCCATACCCCCATCTAGAAACCATCTTTGTATATATATGAGTCTGTTGCAATTTTGTGTATTCATTTATTTTGTTCATTAGATTCCACATGTAAGTGAGATCATATAGTATTTGCCTTTTTCTGTTTTACTTATTTTACTTAGCATAATACCCTTTAGGTTCATCAAATTGTCTGTCACTAATGGTAAGTTTTTATTTCTTTTTATAGCAAAGTAATAGGCCATTTTGTGTGTGTGTGTGTGTGTGTGTGTGTGTGTGTGTGTGTGTATACACATTTCTCTTTTTTTTATTGTAAGACTTATTGAGGTGAAATTGATTAACAAGAATTACATAGATTCGAGGTTTACAATTCTACAGTGCATCATCTATGTGTTGCATTATGTGTTCACCACACAGTGTCACTTCTCTTTCCATCACCATACATTAGGTTCCCCTTTCCTCCTCTCCCACCCCCTCCCTCTTCTGCCATCACCCTCCTCCCTTGCCCAGGGCAACCACTGAACTATTGACTGTGTTCATGAGTTTTTTATTTGTTTATTGCTTTCAGTTTTATATTCCACATATGGGTGAAGTCATACGGTTCTTGGTTTCTTTCTGTCTACCTTATTTTGCTTAGCATAATGTTCTCTAGGTCCATCCATTTTGTTGCAAATGGTAGTATTTTCTCTTTTCTTATAGCTGAGTAATATTCCATTGTCTATATGTACCACAGCTGCTTTATCCAGTCATCTATCAAAGGGCACTTTGGTTGTTTTCATGTCTTGGCCACTGTGAACAGTGCTGCAATGAACATTGGGATACATAAGTCTTTTGGGACTAAGGTTTTTAAATTTGGGGGCAAATACCCAAAAGGGGGATTGCTGGTCATATGATAACTCCATTCTCAGTTTTCTCAGGAACCCCCATGACAGTTGTACCAATTTACATTCCCACAAGCAGTGTGCAAGAGTTCCTTTTTTTCCACAGCCTCTCCATCACTTGTTATTCCTTCTCTTGTTGATAATAGTCATTCTAACAGCTGTGGGGTGATATCTCATTGTGGTTTTGATTTGCATTTCCCTAATAGCTAATGAATGTGAGCATTTTTCATGTGTGTTGGCCATTTGTATATCTTCTTGGGAGAAGTGTCTGTCAGGTCTTCTGACCACTTTTTAGTTGGGTTGTTCATTTGTTTTATTTCTTGTTGAGTCATGCTAGTTCTTTTAGATATTTTAGATAGTAGACCCTTATCAGGTATGTTGTTTGCAAATATTTTCTCCCATTTTATTAGCTGCCTCTTTGCTTTGTTGATGGTTTCTTCTGCTGTGCAAAAGTTTTTTGGTTTAATATGGACCCATTCATTTATTTTAGTTTTTGCTTCCCTTGCCTTTCAGATCAGGTTCATGAAGTCTTCCTTGAACCCTAGGTCTATTAGTTAGTACCAAGGTTTTCTTCTATACAGTTTATTGTTTCAGGTGTTATATATGAAGGTCTTTAATACATTTTTAATTAATTTTTGTATATGGTGAGAGTTCACAGCTCAGATTTATTCTTTTGCATGTATTTTTCCAGTTTTCCCAGCACCATCTACTAAGGAGAATTTCTTTTCCCCATTGCATATTTTTTGTTCCCTTATCAAAAATCATTTGTCCATAAACTTGTGGATTTATTTCTGGGTTTTCAATTCTGTTCCATTGGTCTGTGTGTCTGTTCTTGTGCCAATACCAAGCTGTTTTGATTATTAATGCTTTCTAGAATAATTTGAATTCAGGGAGCATGATACTACCAACCTTATTCTTTTTATGTAGTATTGCTTTGGTGATTCGAGGTCTTTTGTGGTTCCAGGTGAATCTGATAATTTTTTTCTCTATTTCATGAAAGTATGTTTGTGGGATTTTGATAGGAATTGCTTAAATCTGTAAATTGTTTTGAGTAATATAACCATTTTAACATTGTTGTCTTCCTATCCATGAACATGGAATATCTTTCCATTTATTTGTGTCCTCTTCCATTTCTTTCAAAAGTGTCTATTAGTTTTCCATGTATAAGCTTGTCATGTTTTTTGCTTAGTTAATTTTCAGGTATTTCATTCTTTTTGTTGCAATAGCAAATGGTATTGACTCTCTCATTTCTTTTTCTGAAGATTTGTTTTTCGTATATAGAAATGCTGTTGATTTTTATACATTGGTTTCGTATCCTGCAATTTGCTGTATTTGTGGAGTCTTTGGAATTTTCTATATAAAGGATCATGTCATCTGCAAATAGTGACAATTTAGCCTCTTCTCTCCCAATTTGGATACCTTTTATTCCTTTCTCTTGCCTGATTCATCTGGCTAAAACTTCCAATACTATATTGAATAGCAGTGGTGACAGGGGGCATCCCTGTCTTGTTCCTGAGTTTAAGGAAATGGGCTTTGACTTTACCACATTCAGTATGATGTTAGCTGAAGCTTTGTCACATATGGCATTTGTTATGTTGAGGTCATTTCCTTCTATTCCCATTTTTTCACTGTTTTGATCATAAATGGATGCTTATGTATCTTGTCATATGCTTTCTGAATTGATATGACTATATTGTTTTAATATTTTGTTTCTGTGGTGTATCACTTTCATTGATTTGCATATGTTGAACTATCCATGTGCTCCTGGGCTGAATCCTACTTGATCATGGTGTTTAACCTTTTTGATGTATACTTGTATTCTATTTGCTAACATTTTGTTTAGAATAGTTGCATCTGTGTTCATCAGAGATATTGGTCTATAGTTTTCTTTTTGTGTGTGTTGTCTTTACCAGGCTTTGGTATTAAGGTTATGTTGGCCTTATAGAATGAGTTAGGAAGAATTGCCTCATCTTCAATTATTTGGATGAGTCTGAGAAGGATTGGTGTTAATTCTTTGAGTGCTTGATAAAATTTGTTGATGAGACTGTCTTGTCCGGGACTTTTGCCTCTGGGGAGGTTTGGGATAATCATTTCAATTTCCTTACTATTGTTTGGTCTATTTTGATTATCCAGTTCTTGGTTCAATCTAGGTAGACTATATGCTTTAGAAACTTGTTCATTTTATTCTAGTTAAATTTGGTTACATAAAGCCTTTTATAAAATTTTCTTATAATCCTTTGTATTTCTGTGGTATCAGTAGTAACTTCTTTGCTTTCATTTCTTATTTTGGATATTTGTCTCCTTTACTTTTGTCCATTGGTTAGTCAAACTAGGGGTTTGTCAATTTTGTTAACTTTCTCAAAAAATCAGCTCTTCATTGCATGATTTTTCTCTATTGTCTTACTGCTCTAAATTTTGTTTAGCTCTGCTTTAATTTTTATTATTTTTTTCCTTCTGCTGACTTTGGTTTTTTTCTGTTCTTTTTTTTTCCAGTTCATTAAGATGGGATGTTAGGATGTTTACTTGTGGCTTTTGTTTGTTGGTTTATTAAGATAGGCCTGTAATGATATAAATTTCCTTCTTATTACTGCTTTCACTTGTCCCAATAATTTTGAAATGTTGTATTTTCATCGTCATTAATTTCTATATGTTTTTTAATATCATCTTTTATTTGTTCTTTGAACCAGTCAGTTTTTAATAAGATATTGTTTTACCTCCATGTAGGTGTGATTTTTCTGCTTTCTTTTTGCAGTTGATCTCCAATTTCAGTGCTTTGTAGTATGAGAATACACTTGGTATAATTTCAATCTTCTTAAATTTGCTGAGGCTACTTTTGTGTCCTAGTACATAGTCTATTCTTGACAATGTTCCATGTGCACTAGAAAAAAAGTTATGCTTTTTTGTTTTTTGGGGTTTTTTGGGGGGGGGGGTTGTTGTTTTTGTTAAATGAGGTGTCCTGTAAATGTCAATTATATCCAGTTGCTGTAATGTAATTTAAAGCAATATTTTTGTATTAATTTTGTTTGGATGATCTGTCCATGGCTGTTAAGGTGCTGTTGTTTATGTCTCCTACTATGATTGTGCTTTTCTCAGTTTATCCTTTCAGATCTGTTAGTAGTTACTTTGTATATTTTGGTACTTCCTGATTAGGAACATATATATAAATTAGTGTCAAGCCTTCATTACTGACCCTTTTATCACTATGTAATCTCCATCTTTGCCTCTTGTTATCTTTTTTAACCTGAAGTTTGTTTCATCAGATATCAGTATGGCAACTCCTGCTTTTCTCTGGATATCACTTGCTTGGAATATTATTTTCCATCCTTTCACTCTGAGTTCTGTGTTTGTCCTTATGGCTGAAGTTTGTCTCAGCATATGAATGGATTTTGTTTTTTAATCCAGTCTGCTACTCTGTCTTTTTATTGGTGAGTTCATTCCATTAACATTTAGAGTGATGATTGATATGTGATGATTTCCTATTGCCATTACTTCTTCCTTTTCTCATTTTTGTTTCTTTTTTGTTGTCCCAACTGTATTCCATTTATTCTGATGTTTTGTTTCAGGTCAAAGAGCTTCTCTCAGTATTTCTTGAAGTGCTGGCCTCATTCTGACAAATTCCCTCAGCTTCTGTGTGTCTAAGAAGGTCTTTATTCTTCCTTCATATCTGAATGATAATTTTGCTAAAGAATTTATTCTTGGCTCAAAGTTTCTCTCTTTTAACATTTTGAATATTTGATTCTTGGCTTGTTAAGTTTCTTCTGAGAAGTCTGATGCCAGCCTGATGGGTTTTCCTCTAAAGGTTATAGTTTTGTTTTGTTTTGTTTTTTTTCTTGGATGCCTTCAGAATTGTCTCTTTGTCTTTGGTTTTTGACATCTTCATTACAATGTGTCTTGGAGAAGATCTGCTAGGGTCCAGGTATCTAGGGGACCTATCTCCTTCTTGAATTTGCGGTTCCAGATCTTTCCATAGGTTTGGAAATTTCTCATCTACTATTTGTTTAAGTATTCTCTCTGTACAGTTTTCTGATCATTCTTCCAATCCTATTATCCTAATATTGTTTTTCCTCATAAAGTCAGATAGTTCTTGAAGAGTTATTTCAATTCTTTTGATTCTATAGTCCCTATCCTCTTTTCTCTGAGCTGTTTCCATATTCCAATCTTCAATATCACTATTTCTTTTCCTCCATCTGGTTGGCCCTGTTTTGTATGGCAGTTATTTTATTTCTCACTTCTTTTATTGTATTATTTATCTCTTGAATTTCCATCTCATTCTTCCTTAAAATTCGAATTTCTTTGTTAAAGTGTTCCTTTTGTTTCCAGATTTCCCTTCTGAGATCATTTATCTCAGCTATGGTGTTCTGCCAGTATGTTTTCATTTCTTTGAGAGCCTTTAGAACAGCTACCTTATATCCTGTGTCACTTAGTTCATAAATTTCTAGATCCGTAAGATCATTTTCTGAAGATTTTTCATCTTCTCTCTGAGGAGCTTTAAATCCTAAGGTATTCATATTATCTGTTTTGTTCTTCTTCTTTGTCATGAGGATTGTATTTCCCACAGAGCCCAGGAGATCTCTTTCTTTCTCTGATTAGTATTTTTGTGGTATCTTGCTGTAGAGCAGACACTAGTGGCCAGTATGGAGCAAGTTTTGTGAGACAGGGGAGGTGTTTAAGCAGTATCTCAGGTCTCCACCAGTGTTTGGGTGTGGGATGGGGCAGTCTGCAGTCTCTCTGTTTCCTGTGGTTCATTGGGGAAGCTGGGTGAGGCAGGGAAGGCCAATGGAATGCAGGCTGAGGCCGTTCACATTGTTCAGGGTGAATGCCACCAATTCTGCCTTTCTCCCTTCTGCATTTTACCCAGGACTGTGTTTCAGCAGTTCATTTTCATGGCAACCTCTTCTGGCTTATTTGCAAGTGCTCGAGTCACAAGCACATGAGTCATGGTGCTGTATCTGGGGCCCTATTCCCACCTAGGCCAGTTTAGATGCCTTGCTCAACCTCCATGCTACTCAGAGTTCCAGAGCTTGGCTCTCAGACTGTCTCCAGCATGCTGCTTTTAGGTTCAGTTTACTCATGATTTCACAGGGGTTCTGCCACTCTGGCTTCCACTCTTGTCACCACTTGGCCTCCCCACACTCCTTTATCGTGTTGCTCCCAGATTTATTTCTAGTTCCTTCAGTTAGCCATGGTTGGGTGTGGTCAGGTCATGACCCAACTATGCTTTCTCTCTTCTCTCCCACTTGCCTTCCTCTCTCTAACCTTCAGGTGTTTTCTTGCAATGCTTAGATTTCCCAGTTGTCACTGTGCCACTCAGGGTTTCCCATATTGGATCCTGGTGAGTCATTTAATTGTATTTTCCAAGAGAAGTTTTAGGGACCTCCTCTCTGGTTGCCATCTTGCCAAGTTCCTCCCTATTTCTTTCTTATAATTTCAATTTCTTTGTTAAATGGACACTTTTATTCACAAATTTCTTTTCTGAGGTCATTTATCATACTAGGGTTTTTTTGCCAATATGTTTTCACTTCTCTGAGAGCCTTTAGAACTTCAGCCTTGTATTTCATGTCATGTAGTTCACAAATTACTAGATCTATGAGATCCTTTTCTGGTGAATTTTCATCTTCTTTCTGACAGGCTTTGAATCCTAAAGTATTCATAGTGGTTGTCCATGCAGCAATGGCAGGCGCTGTGACATGGTTTCTGGGAATGAGGGCTTTTCCTGTGACAGTTCCAGGGAGGTCTTTCCTTTCTCTTCCTGGCCAGTATTGCTGTAGTGTCTTACTGTAGAGCAGACACTGTGTGGCACTAGAAGTCAAGTGTCAGGTGTTTTCTTGCAAAGAATGGATCTCTCAACTGTTACTATGTCACTCAGAGTTTCCTGTGTTGGAATCCTGGCCAACTGTTCTATTGTATTTTCCAGGAGGAATTTCAGGGATCCCCTTTCTGGTTGCCATATTGTTGCGCTCTTGCATTTCTTATTTATCCAATTGTCTATTGATGTTCATTATGTTTGTTGCCATATCTTGGCTATTATAAATAGCACTGCAGTGAACATACTGGTGCATATATCTTTTTGAAATAGTGCTTTTTATTTTTTTTAATAAATGCCCAGATGTAGAATTGCTGGGCCTTAAGATAATTTTATTTTATTTTTTGAGGAACCTTCATACTGTTTTACATAGATGGCTGCATCAATTTGCAATCCCATCATCAGGGCACAAGTGTCCCTTTTTTCCACATTCTCACCAACACCTACTTGTTGCTTTACTGATGATGGCCATTCTAACAAGTGTGAAGTGATTTCTCATTGTGGTTTTAATTTGCATTTTTCTGATGATTCATGATGTTGAGCATCCTTTCGTATGTTTATTGGCCAAATGTGTGTCCTCTTTGGAGAAATGTCCTCTGCCCATTTGTTAATTGGATTGTTTGGTTTATTTGGTGTTTAATTGTATTAATATTTTACAACTTTTGGATATTAACCCCTTATCAGCTGTATCATTGGTGAATATCTTCTCCCATTTAGTAGGGTGTCTTTTTGTCATGCTGATGGTTTCCTCTGCTGTGCAAAACCTTGTTAGTTTTATGTAGTTCCATTTGTTTATTTTTTATTTTGTTTCACTTGCCCAAGCAGACATATCAGAAAAAATATTACTAAGGGTAATGTCTGTGAGTTTACTGCTTATATTTTCTTCTAGGAGTTTTATGGTTTGGTATCTTATATTTAAGTCTATAATCCATTTGAATTTATCCTTGCATATGGAGTAAGAAGATGTTCCAGTTACATTTTTTTGCATGTATCTGTCCATTTTTCCCAACACTATCTATTGAATAGACTGCTTTTATGCCAATATATTAATATATTCTTGCCTCATTTGTCATAGATTAAATGACCATTTAGGTGTGGGCTTCTCTGGTTTCTTTATTCTGTTCCTTTGATGTATGTGTGTGTTTTTATGCAAATACCATGCTGTTTTGATTACTGTGGTGTTGTAATAAAGTTCGATAGTGGTTGTCCAGAAGCATGATACCTTCAGCTTTTTCTCCTTTCTCAAGATTGCCATGGCTATTTGGGGTCATTTTTTATTCTATATAAATTTTAGGATTATTTGTCTTAATTCTGTGTAAAATGCTATTAGTATTTTGACAGAGATTGCATTAAATTTATAGATTGTTTTTGGTAGTATGGACATTTTAACTATATTAATTATTTCCATCCATGAACATAATATATGCTTTCATCTATTTGTATTTCTTAATCTCTCCTTACAATATTTTATAATTTTATGAATACAGGCCTTTTACTTTTTTGGTTAAATTTTTTCTTAGGTATTACATTTTTTATGCAATTGCAAATGAAATAGTTCTTGTCATTTCTTTTCCTGATAGTTCATTATTGGTGTATCAAAATGCAACCAATTTCTGAATATTAACTTTGTATTCTATTTACTGCTTATTTATCAGTTCTAATGGTTTTTTGTGGTATCTTTGGGCTTCTGTATTTAGTATCATGTCACCTACAAATAATGACAATTTAACATCTTCCTTTTCAATTTGAATGCTTTTTATTTCTTTTGCTTTTCTGATGCTGTGGCTAGAACTTCCAGTACTATGTTGAATAAAAGTGATGAAAGAGTATATCCTTGTATTGTTCCTGATCTTAAGGTGAATGCTTTTAGCTTTTCCCATTGACTATGATATTAGCTGTGGATGAGTCACTTGTGACCCTTACTATGTTGAGATATGTTTTCTCTATTTCTACTTTGCTGAGCGTTTTTAACATAAATGAATGTTGGATTTTGTCAAGTGCTTTTCTGTATCTATTGATATAATCATACGATTTTTATTTCTCATTTTGTTTATATGATGTATCACAGTTATTGATTTGTGGATAATGAAGCAACCTTGCATACAAGGAATAAATCCCACTTGATCATGTTGTATAATCTTTTTAATGTATTACTGAATTTAGTTTGCTAAGATTTTGTTGAGGATTTTTGCATTTATGTTCATCAGGGATATTGACCTATAGTTTTCATTTTTTGTAATGTATTTGTGGAATCATGTTAATGGTGGCCTCATAGAATGAGCATCAGAGCCTTCCTTTCTCTTGGAAATTTTTTAAATAATTTCAGAATGATAGGATAAATTTTTCTCTGAATGTTTGGTAAAATTCACCTTTGAAGCCAACTGGTCCAAGATTTTTTTGCTGTGAGCTTGTTGATCACTGATTTGATTTTGTTAATAGTAATTGGTCTGTTCAGATTTTTAGTTTCTTCTTGATTCAGCCTTAGAAGATTTTATGCTTCTAGGAATTTATCCATTTCTTCTAGATTGTCCAAATTTGTTGGTACTTAATTGCTTGTAGTGTTTTCTTAAAGGTTTTTGTATTTGTAGTGTCCATTGACATTTCTCTTCTTCTATTTCTGATTTTACTTATTTGGATCCTCTCTCTTTTTTCCTCATGAGTCTGGTTAAAGGTTTATCAATTTGGTTTATACTTTCAAAGAACAAGCTCCTGGATTCATTCATCTTTTGTATTGTTTTTTAGTCTCTATTTGGTTTATTTATAGTGTGATCTTCATTATTCCCTTTCATGTATTCACTTTGGCCTTAGTTAGCTATTTATCCAATTGCTTTAAGTTAGATTGTTTATTTGAGTTTTTTTTGTTTATTGAGGTAGACCTATATTGGTATGAATTTTACTCTAAAGAATTTCTTTGCTGTGTCCTATAGATTTTGGGCCATTGTGTTTTCATTGTCATTTGTCTCTGTATCTTTTTATTTCTTCCTTGATCTCATTCTTAACCTGTGCATTGTTTAGTAGCATATTATTTAAACTCCATGTGTTTGTGTGTTCTTCAGGGTATTTTTTCATAATTGATATCTAATTTCATACCATTGTTGTCAGAGAAGATGCTTGATATGATTTCAATATTTTTAAATTTATTGAGATTTTTTTTGTGGCCTAACATGTGGTCTATCTTGGAAAATGATCCATGTACCCTTTTAAAAAAAAAAATGTGTACTCTGCTGCTTTGGGGTGAAATTCTCTACAAATATGAATTAAATTCATCTAACCTAGTGTGTGATTTAAGGCCACTGTTTTCTTGTTGAATTATAATCTGGAAGATCTGTCCATTGGTGTCAGTGGGGTGTTAAAAATCCCTTACTTTTGTTGTATTACTGTCAATCTCTCCCTTTATGTCAGTCAACATTAATTTTATGTTTAGTTGTTTCTATATTGGATGCATAGATGTTTTCTAGGGTTATATCCTCTTGTTGAATTGATCCCCTTATCATTAGGTGTTGTCCTTCTTTGTCCTTTATTATAGTCTTCATTTAAAGTTTATTTGGCCTGATATTAGTATTGCTACCTCAGCTTTTTCTCTTTCGTTTGCATAAAATATTTTTTTACAATCTCTTACTTTCAGTCTATGTGCCTTTTGATCTGAGGGTGATCTCTTGTACAAAGCATATATTTGGGTCTTGTTTTCTCATCAGTTTACCTACCTTATATCTTTTGATTGAAGCATTTAATCCATTCAGATTTTAAGAGATTATTAATAGGTAGTTATTGCCATTTTATTATTCATAGTTTTATCTTCTTTTGTTTGTTTTTTGCTTTCCCCCTTCTTCTTAAAGAAGTGTCTTTAAAATTTCTTGTAATACTGACTTAATGGTAATAAAGTTGTTTGTATTTTTCTTATCTGGGAAGCTCTTTCTCTCTCCTTTAATTTTAAATGATAACTTTGCTAAGTAGAGTGGTCTTGATTGTAGGTTCCTTGCTTTTCATACTTTGCATCACTTCCTTCTGGCCCACAAAGTTTCTGTTGTTAAATCAGTTGATAATCTTATGGGAGATCCCTTGTAAGTAACTAGTTGTCTTTCTCTTGCTGCTTTTAAGATTCTCTGTCTTTAACTTTTGCCATTTTAATTGTGATGTATCTTAGTGGAGCCTGTTTGGGTTCATCTTGAGATTCTCTGCACTCCTTGAATTTGCATGTCTATTTCCTTTGCCGGGTTAGGAACATTTTCAGTCATTATTTCTTCAAATAGTTTCTCAATCCTTTGCTTTCTTTTTTCTTTTTCTGGTACTTCAATAATACAAATGTTGTTACACTTGACATTTTCCCAGAGGTCCTTTAGATGATTATTTGGTATTTCTTTTTTCTTTTTGTTGTTCCAATTCTGTGTTTTCTGCTACCTTGTCTTCTAAATCACTGATTCAATTCTTTGCTTCATCTAATCTGTTGTTGATTCTTTCTAATGTATTGTTCATTTCAGTTATTGTAGTCTTTATTTCTGATTAGTTCTTTTTTATGATTTCTGTTACTTTTTATGTTTATTATCTCTTTGTTGAAGTTATCACTAAGTTCTTTAATCACTCTTATAACCAGTGTTTTGAACTCTGTTTCTGTTAGACTGGTTGCTCCCATTTCATTTAGTACTTTTTCTGGAGATTTTTTTTCTTGTTCTTTTATTTGGGGCATGTTCATTTGTTTCCTTATTATGGTTACCTCTGTTTGTTTCTATGTATTAGATAGATCTCCTATGTGACACAATATTTTCCATGTGACCTTATGCTGTAGGTGTCCTATGTAGTCCAGTGGTTCTGTTTCCCTAATCACCCATCTGTGTGTTTTACAAGTGTCCCTTTTGTGTGTTGTGCATATTCTCCTATTGCATTTGAGTCTTGATTGCTTTTGGTATGACACTGGATGGAATTGACTCTGAGTGTAATTGGCTGTGTGGATTGGCTATAGCCACAGCATATGAGCTGCTGTGTGGGAGCTGACTCCTCAGAGGTAATTTTGCCCAAGTAGGCTCTAGTGCCTGTTAATGTCACTGTTTGGGTGTGCCTTTATGGGGCTAATTATGTAGTGCTCTGGTATGGTCTGAGGGTGGCCTCTGGGTGTCTTATTTCTGGTGTCTCCTCAAAGGGGCTCCTGTGCAGGCCAATTCCAGCCTTTCCTGTGACAAGCCCCAGGCTACCTAGTAGGAACTGCAAAGTTATATTCATTTGGCTCCTGCCTTTGCTGGACCTGGAGTATGTAGGAATAACCTTGCTCTGAACTGAGGCCAGCTGCCACCAATATCAGGCCTGGGGCAGCTTAGCAAAAGACTCAGGATGCCCCTCAGCTTGTTGCCACCTGCCAGCTGCCTATAAGGCTCAGCTGCTGAAAGAGCCTCTTTAGGTGAACAGGCTGGGTTGGTTGACCTAGTATTGACAGTGTCCCCAGCAATGCTTCCTGAATTGGACAAGGTCAAATCCCAAGGAGTCATCTAGGTGAGACCAGTAGTTTTTACAGTATCAATGCATGTTTAGTTTTAGTGCCAGTGCTGAGCCTGTAGCCACTCTACATAATGGTCAGAGGACACTGCAGCCACCCACCAATCCCCTTAGTCCCACAAATCCCTGAGAGATGCACAAAAAGTCTGCAATGCAAGTTGTGACTGACTGCCCACCACCAAATGTTTCCCAGGTTGTTGTGGGCCCTTTGATGCTGTACAAGCCTTCCACAACTTGTGGAGTGGAGCTGGTCTCTCAGGAACTGAGAGTGCCCCAGAGAATGCCACACTATCTAGGTGACATGGGTACCAAAAGAATCACCAAATTGGGGCATGTGCAGATTTTACCAGACGAATGTGGTATCAAATTTGGTTGTGCGAGAGGATTTAACAGAAAAACTGGCACCCACCTGTAGGCTACATGTGAGGCAGGCTCCACACAGAGACAATGGCAGCTGTTTCTGTAGCCCTCACTCTGAAGCCACACAACTCAGTCTTGCCCTGTATGTTTCTAGCCACCTTCTGCCTCACCAGGACAAATGAAATCCTCACTGATTTTCACTACCAGATGTTGTGGGGACTCCTCTTCCCAGCACAGGAACCCTTGGCTGGGGAGCTTGGTGTGGGGCTGAGAATCCTCCCTCTTCCAGTGGGACCTCCGACATTAAGGTGTCCCTTCCAGTGTTCAGTTACTATCTATGGGTTTGAAGTCAACGCATTTTGCATCTCCATCCCTCCTACCAGTTTCAATATGACCTCTTCTTTATATCCTTAGTTACAGGAGTTCTGTTCAGTTAGCTCTCAAATGATTCTTGAGGTCGAATGTTCTATAATTTAGTTGTAATTTTAACATGATCATAAAAGGAGCCAGGCACAACTTTTACCTATTCTGCTATATTTGGATATAAATTATTTTTATAAATAGGAAAAAAAGGAAACTAATTGCACAACGAAATCTGCATTCAGGTTTAACTGAACAGAATGAGCCCATGGTCTTGACCTTAAAATGATTGTTTTCATGAGGTGGTCTTCAGAATTAAGTGACATTATTGTGTAAATTACAGCACAAGGCACAATAAGTAGTTCATATATGTTACTTATTATCATTATCAAATCATAGAAATTTATCATTAAAAAGAATTTTAAAGATTAACCAGATCAAAACTTTCATTTTAAATATAAAGAAACTAAAGTTCAGGGAGTTCCCTGATGGTGTAGTGGCTTAAGGCTTCGGCGCTGGTGCTGTCAGCACTGCGGCCTGGGTTCGATTCCCAGTCAGGGAGCTACCCACATACCAAAAAGTAAAAAAAAAAAAAAAAAAAAGAAAAAAGAAAAGAAACTAAAGTTCAGAAAAGGAAAACAAATTGTGTATAGTCAATCAACCAGTATATCACAGAACTAGAATTTCATTCATTTATTTATATGTTACACAAATATTACTGATATATAATTCAGATATAGTTTCAAGTATAGGTTTTCAGTTTCAGATATAGAACACTTTGGGGAATGAAATGGACAAACTTTATGGGCTTCCAATCTTAGTCTTGGTTCACTGCACTCTCTACTATAGTACTTTTAGTGTGGTGTTGAACTAGATCAAAAATATTCTTTCAGGGGAGTTTCCTGGTGGTGTAGTGGCTAGGCTTTGGCACTCTTAACACTGTGGCCTGAGTTTGATTCCCAGTCAAGGAAATACCCAAAAAATAAAATAAAATAAATATTATTTTAATTAGCTTTATCTTCTTGGATAAAAAGCCTCTACTCTCTCTGCCTAGATTTATGCAAAGGTAAAATAGAGAAGTTCTTTCAAAGGCCATCTTAAATATGTTATGTAATTGTTTTCTATGCCTTGATCCCTTAATCACTTATCTAATTCTTGATCCATTAGAACACATGTTGTACTCACCAAAGATTGTAAAAATTATGTATAATGTCAGATGAGTACTATACTTATCAGGGGGATCACTTCATAAATTATATAAATGTCTAACCACTACACTGTATACCTGAAACCAGTATAAAATAATATTGAATGTTAACTATAATTAAAAAACAGTCATAGGTATATATAGTACAGCATAGAGAATATAGTCAATAATATAGTAATAACTAAACATAGTTTCAAAGGGGTAATAGACTTTGAGGTATCACTTAGTGAGGTACATAAATGTCTAATCACTGTGTTGTTTTGTACACCTGAAACTAATAAAAAAAAATTAAAAAAAAAAAAACAACAATGTCCATTTCCAAGAGAGAATGAATCAGCATCTGTTGATAATTTGGATATGGTCAAACTGAGTTTTTGTTTCTATAGTTAGACAAGTTCAGATGGTAAGAAAATACAGTAATTCCTCCTGTTACAAAAGCAAATAGAATTTTCCATGTTCTGAGATGCTTCACTATTTGTAAAACACTTGACTCATTTGGTTAAGCTGCTCCAAGGAGAGGGTGGCAAACCCAGTTAATTAATTAGGACAATGCTGGTGGCAGCGCGAGCTTTTCTGTCTTCAAGGGAAGCAGTAAATACTTACAGAGCACTATAACTTCTGAGATACTCCTGTTTCAGAACTATTTGGTGCTTCATCTGAGAGAAAGGCAATCATATCTTCAAACAAGTCCGGAATCTTAAAAACCAATGTGTGATTTAACTATTTAGCCTTATATATAACTTTTAAATAAAATTTTAAGTGTTTTCTTTTACTTGTGATATTTCAGATTTAACCAAAGAATAATAACTTTACTATGATTGTCAAACTTCTGTGGATCATGAAATGCATTGTTTCATTAAGGTATGATTAGTATCTGTGGTAGGACATTTCCACAGGTGGATTCTCATTCCTTTTGTGTGGGGGATAGACCTAGTAACTTGATTATAATGAATAGAATACTGCTAAAGTGGCGATGGGAACCTATTATTAGAAGCTACATGTAAAAATACGTTAATAAAAAATAGTTTATAATAAAAAAAGTGATAGAATGTTGCTTTGATGATCAGATTACAAAGACTATGATTTCCGTATAGCTAAATTTTATTGGCTTCTCAGTCTACATTCCTTGGTGAAGCAAGCTGCCATGTTGGAGAGACTCACATGGCAAGATATTGAGGATTGGTTGCCTCTGACAACATCTGGTGAGGAACTGAGGCTCTGTGTCCAACAGCCTCTGAGGAACTTAATCTTATCGAAAGCCCCACGAGCTTGGAAGCAGAACTTTCCAAGTTGAGACCTGAGATGACTGCAGACCAGCCAACACCTTGCTTACAGCCTATGAGAGATCCTGAATGAGAGGACCAGCTAAGGTGTGGCTAGATTCTTAACCCACAAAAACTTTAAGATAATAATAAATGTGTGTGTTTTAACCTACTAGGTTCTGGGGTAACTGTTTATGCAGCAAGAGATACCTAATAAATTACTCCATACAACATATACACATGCACTTACATATACATACAAGCACAATTTTTAAAAAAAATCAATCCTAGTCATCTGCAGGTACTGAGACTCTTCATATATAGGCTTAGCACTATTTCTTGAGCCAAACTAGATTGATGCAATAAGTGCAATAATAGTTTTACATCTTTTTTTCCCAGTAAAGTTGGTCTATAAGCCTGGCCTCTCCTATCCAGAGTGAGCCTCAGATATTAGCTTTTCTGGATTTTCCCCCTAACCCCTGACATGTTTGTATAAATCCCGAGACAAGAAGTTTTTACTCCTTGTTTGGACACCAAAATAGCTGAAAACTTATTAAATATTGGCCACATGGCCATGTCTAATCTCTGCCTGTTCACTCTTTTAGGGAGCTGAAATTGACCTTTTCACCTTTGGCCACTGTGTGAAGAACTGCTCCAAGTTTGTGTCTATCTTTAATCAAAAAGCTGCTACCTAGCTAATACTGAGGATAGGAAAAAAAATTAAAACTCATGATTTGTTTTTAATCTCTGGAAGCAATTTTACTGATCATGTTGACCTTCCAAAAGACCACCAGAAAAAATCTGTGCATCAAGCAAAGTTAAGTTTATTGAAACTACTGTAGTAAAAGAAACAAGAAGTGTCTCAAATGGAGTAATTAGGGGGAAACATAAAGTTTTAGAGCCTGGATTGCATGATTTTAAAGCAGGTTGTAAAAGGCATGAAATTGGTTGAGAATGGGCAAAGTTTATGATGTAGCTTTGGAGTGGTAGACAGAGGAAATCCAGGGTCTTAAAGTGAGCCTTGATGAAATGACCTGTTAGTTTTGAGTGTTATTTTTTTTTTTTTAGGTAAAATTCACATAATGTAAAATTGACCACTGCAAAACAACAACAAAAAAATCAGGAGGTACAGTCATTATATTGTGCAATCACCACCTCTAATTCAAAAACAAAAAGAAAAAACCCATACCCACAGCATCTGCTTCCCATTCCCATACCCCCAGGCATTTCTGACTCTATGGATTTGCCTATTCTGGACATTTCCTCTAAATGAAATAATACAATATGTGACCTTTGTGCCTGGTGCAATCTGTTAGTTTTGATAAACTATTTTAGGTAGTCAAAAGTCTTATCTTCTAGGGACAAGTATTACCTGGAGTAAGATATTTTTTTTCCTGGTCCCACTATTGTTTACCAAAGAAATGTGCAAGTATGTTTGATCACAGAATCATTTAGCATAGAGATGGAAAATGTGTTAGTTTTATTTCTAAGTTCCCCATTTTGATCACTGTTTATGTTGGTAGACATGATCTGTCAAGGTCTGCATAGGTTTGATGACGTTTCCAATGGTACTTATTTGAAACTCTCAGGTTTTCTTTCTTCTTTTTGTTCTTAAATACATTTCTTGGATCATTTGACTGGTGCATGGTAGCATTTAAGATCCTGGAGAGTATATATTTGAGCACTTCAACTAGGACAAATACTAAGAAAAGGAATATGATTAGAGTTTACAGTCCACTTTCAAGCTATAATCCAAGAGTACATAAATTAAATCAAGAAAAGAATTTTCATCACCAATTCAAAGTGACTACAGAATCAGACAGATACAGGGGTATTAACCAATTTACCCAACTTTATGATTTCTTTAATCGCTACATCTTTTTAGTAATATTAAAAATTCTAGACAGCTCTATACAGATTTAAGTACAAAATGTTCTCATAAGACATTCTGAGAGGGCCAGAATTATATATTTATCTTAAATCACCATCTGTCAAATTTTATGAGCTTCTCGGGCAAGAATGTCCATGGTCATAGTGATGTTGTCTAACTCTCTTGTTCTTTTCCAACCACAGCTTGTAAGATTCTCCCGCTTTGGAGAATTCTTATAAAGCATGAAATGAAGTGGCTTAAGACAGAAGGCAGTCCAGAGTCGCCCTTCAGTTGTTAAAAGCTTTATTCTAAATGATAACTAGTTCTTCTCATCCCTGAATTAAATTAGCTAAAGATCTCTTTTTCTGAGAAGAAAACTTTATGGCCCATGTTAAATCCTGGTTAATATCAGAGACTATGCTGAATACAAACATCAGTGTAGCAAGACAACAGGTCTATGACCATTTTGTGAGTCGTAGACAATAGGATTTTATGCTGCAAATTCAACAGCAGATATTAGGGGCCATCCAATGATCTGTTTTCAGGAGTAAAAAATGCTGCATGGGGTTATCATATAGTACAAGAAAATGTTGGGCCATGAATCCAGGTTGGTATAGCCAGTACCAGGAGATGAAATTTGCAATTCAGATTATCAGGTATCAAAACCTTAAGTAATGAGCTTTTCTTGTGAGGTCTGAAAAATGGAAATCTCTAAAAATACATAATTGTTCCCTGAATTATTTTCAAACTCTATTTCTTAAAACATTTGATTACAAAGGCAAGTTCATGGAAAAGATCCTAAGTTTTTGTATTACTCTTCCATTTATAAGGTACAGGAGTCAATCTTTGTGCGACCTAGTTGTCATAACAGGAAAACCAAAAATAAATTCTGTTCAAAAAGTATCTTAGTTTGATTTTGCTGATTTGGAGAATTTACTCTGGAAAGTTAATACCAAGAAGGGATGTCAAAAGAAATTAGAAATATAAATCATCATTTCCAAAGACAAAAAATAGTTTCAAGCAATACCTTTAAGCTAACAAGAAAAACTAACAATGATTGATTATTAGGAATTTACCTTTTGTCAACAAAAGGAAAAAGTTTTTTCATAATGATTCAAAATAAGCCAAAAAGTTTAAAGGTTTAACAGAATATTTTAGCAATGAAAAGGAACCTCTGTTATCTGGACATAGAATAGTTTGGTCATTTTCAAAAGAGAAAGCACAAATTCTAATTTTACATTATATATAATATATATATATGAAACATCCATATACATATTTACTGTAAAAGTTTTACAATGCCTTTGCTTTTTGTGAATAAATCCATTAACATAGAGCCAACTTTGTAAACTACATTTTTTTAAACATAATTTAGTGTTCCCTTCAAACTTGTGCCAATATTACAAACACAGACAGAGAAGGTTTACCTTTCTCAGACTTTAACAGTTAGAGTTTACCTTAACAGAGCCTTTTATTACATCTTTTACATTTAAACTTTAAAATTAATTTTAATAAGACTTTGTAGGTATGTCTTTAGACATATACAAATATAGAACTATGAAAAAGGATTATTTTAATTAATTTTTTATCAGCATATAAAATAAAGCAAGATGTGTGTGTGTGTGTGTGCGCGCGCGCGCGTGTGTGTGTGTGTGTGTATCATCGAATCCTGATAAACTGTAACAATTTTCTTAAAAAGCAAACCCTATTTACAATTTGTTTATATTTATATTTCTCCAAAATGATTGTATCTAATATTTTCTCAACAATTTATATTAATTACTTCCCTGCTAAAGTAAGCAGGTTCTGTTCTGCCAGACATATAACAAAAATGAAAGACAAAACCAATCTAGCTAATTTTCTCACACACATTTTATGTCACTTTGACAAACTTCAAGGTAAAAAAATAAGGGTACATATTCTATCACTTAAAGACATTCACATATTCTGTCAAGAATGCATCATTTGTATATAAATAAGGGCAATTACAACTATAGTTTTACTATAGTTAGTACTATAAATATTAGTAACCAATATTTGCATCTTTTTCTTACTTAAAATTGCCCACATATTCAAAGTTTATGTATTAATTAATTTAATATTAATCTAAGGCTGGCTTACAGTTCAAGCTAACACATTATGTCCATATGATTTATAGCATTACAAGAATTTACAAGATCAATCATTTTTTAAATTTATTTTAGGAAGAGCTTTTTATTTTTTTTATTTTTTACCATTTAAAAATTATTTTTCAATTACAGTTGACATACGATATTATATTATTTTCAGGTGTACAGCATAGTGATTAGACAGTTATACATCTTACAAAGTAATATCGATCTTTTCTAAAAGACATATTATTACAAATTCATACAAATATGATTCTATATTCTTATAATTTTAAATAATTTGTAGAAACAGTGATAATTTACTGAGCTCATAGAACTTACATAGGAATTTTTAAATTTTTAGAAAATCTTAACTACATACTTAATTAGTGATTTACATTCTGACGGTCCAAACAAACCTTCTCAAATACTCCTGATCCTCCTATCAAAGAGCCTTAATTCAGGTGAGAAACAAGCATTGATGGCTTGCTCTGCCTGAAGATGCCATTCAGATATGTCTCTGATACCTTAATTGTTCTTTCAGAAACAAATGTCATCTTTAGCTGAGTCCAAACTTTATGATAGAGCCATTGCTTCTACAAGCTGAGGTTTCACTTATATCAAATGATCTATTTTTTTTTCATTTACCAAAATGTCCTAACTCTGTCTTTTCACCAGCCTCCCTATCTACCCCAGAGAAAACGAAAAGACAGCTTTTTAATACAAGTACTACCATGTTCAAATATCCTACTCTTATATTTTACAACAGCCAAGATTTGACCCCTACTGCCCCCACTGATGAATGATTAAAGGAAACATGAGCTCAGTGCCTACTAATACTTTTCAAACACTTATGGAATATCTACCATGTTCTAGTCATCATCCTCTTAACATATATTACCACATAGAGCATCCACATAGTTTACTCTCATAATCACTTTTCAGAGAAGGCATTATATTTTTTACTTTTATGGTTAGGAAAATCAAAACTCAAAGACTTTAAGTGATTTGCTCAAATCAGAATACCATTAAGGGGTGAAAGTCCAAATTTGGTTTAAGCCAAGCCTAACATGATGGTAGATGGTCTTTTCACTGCCTCTTCCCAGATGCTTTGACATTTTCCTGTAAGAGAATACCTTGAGTTGGTCAACATGAGTCCCACTGTGCTAGCCAACCTTCCCACAGAGAACCTAGGGGTAAGGTGACATTTTGTGGGCATCCGTGCATGCAACTGCCCCACAAAGACATGTTGAAAAATGTTGATAAAAGCCAAAATGCAAATATTCATGAGCGAACCATGAGTGATAGAAAGCCATGTTAAGTGTAAATTGGAGGGTTCAGCAAACTTGGGCCCACTGCCTGTCTTTATGAAACCCAGGAACTAAGTCTGATTTTTACATTTCCAAACCACTGAAAAAATTAAAATAATAATAATATTCTGTGACATGTGAATATTATGTGAGATCCAAATTTCAATGTTCATAAACAAAGTTTTATAGGAACACTCACATCATTCATTTAGGAATTGTCAGTGGCTGTTTTTGCACTACCACAGACAAGCTGAGCAATTGCAAAAGAGATCATATAGCCAGCAAAGTTTAAAATACTATCTGTCTTTTTACAGGAAAAAATAATTTGCTGATTTATAAAGAGTCATTTAGGAGCAAGAAGTTTTGTTTTGTTTGAGAGGGCTAAATAAGGAAGAAGGGGGAAATGCAAGGTTAAATGGATGTTTAAAATCAAAAGAAGTGGTGTCACAGTGAGGTGACAGTGGTGTCACAGTAAAGACATTCATCTCAGTCATTTCTCTCTCCCATCTTGACCTTAGGTTAATATTTCATTTGAGTCAAGAAAAGAATATGTAGGAGAGGGTTGTTATTTTAACATAAATAGTAAAAAGGACAAAAATGAAAAGATTGACTACATTAAAGCAAGTTAAATATATGTTGACATAATTAAACCATGTAAGAACTAATAATTCTATATACATTTTCATTGTTTTACTTGGGGCTTACTCTAAACTACTATGTTGTTTTGTATACCTGAAACTAACAAAGAAAAATTCACTAATATTAAAGTAAAATAATTTCCCTATATTTAATAATAATGCATAAATGAATAATTCTCTACTTTTAACAATAATTTTCACTTACATTATTTCCTTGAATCTAAATGAATGAATGAATGAATGAATGAATGCAAATGGACAAAGTGTTAGGAATATATACAAGCTGGTTCTGTGGAGTTACAACCTATTAAAGAGCTGAGCAAGTAGTTAGCACCATTAACACAGTCTGAAGCTGCCTGCAAATATAGCATTGTAGGAGTTTTCAAGGAAATCATTACACTACATTTTTCTTTTACCTATCACTGTGCCTTTAAAGACGTGTTTTACTGTGACATTAAAAAAGAATTCATACACAATACAAAAATACAAAAAAAATCCTATAACACACAGCTCTAATAAAGTTTATGTGGTCAAAGATTCCATAAAATGTTTAAAGATGCATTTTCTTCTCTTCTCTTTTCAGTACCTAACATGGGCTTTTGAGAAGCTATTGGTTAATGTGTATACAGTTAAACTATATTATTGGACCAAATAAAAATTCCTATAGAAATTTCAAATCAAATTGTATTTCACAAGTAATTTAAATGTTTTGACAAAGTTACAGAAAGTGCATCTTTCTCATTTTCTATCTTCATACAATGTTGCCTTTTTGTTTGTTATGTTTCAAAAATCTAAAACAACCAAATACTTAAGTATTATGTACATTGAAATTTTTTGGTGATGGTTGTATTTTAAAAGAAACAGCTTCCTTATTAAATGCTTACAGAAATTAGCTAACAACAAAAATCAAGAGAAGCACATTCAAAATACTAATTTAGGAGTTCCCTGGTGTTGTAGTGGGTTAAGGCTTTGGTGCTGTCAGCACTGCAGCACTGGTTCAATTCCCGGCCAGGAGCTATCCACATACAAAAAACAAACAAACAAACAAACAAACAAAAAAAATACTAATTTACTTTGGTAGCAAATGGTTGTTCTTAAAGACTAATGAAGGTAGACAAGAGCCGTTAAGGTGAAGTGGGCTATTTCAAATACTCAACAGTTGATGTAAAAGTGTTAAAAAAAAAATTTTAAAGTGTTAAGCATGTGTATATTCTGGCAGTAATGCAATATCTAGTTTAAGACTTGAAACGAAACAAATGGCCTTTAGGGAAATAGCAATATTTTAATTTTATCTAATCTATTTTCAGTCAATAGTCTAGTAACATTCTCCTCCCAATATAATACTCCCTTCTCTTTAAGACTGTTCCAGGGAGCTAGAAAGTTTAGGTTAATCAGGGAGTTAAAATAGAGAGTAATTGTTTGCAGTTCAAACAGACAATAACTTTTTGTTTCTCTCTGTATGTGCTAATAATTGTGTATTAAAAAATGCAATTCTTACAAAGGTATCATTTCTGATTTTTTAAATTATCTGTAACTTTTGAAAACTAATCACCTGAAACTACACAATTAACACGTCTTGAAATCTATATATAAAATATAAATTACCTCTAATTTCAAACTCTTCTTTATTAGTGTACCACTGAATCTTAAAGGGGTGGGGGAGTTGCCGCAAAGACAGTCTATATACCATCCTTTAGAAAGGAAACTCTTCCTTTTAATTTTATACCCACCCCACCCCCGCAATTTCAAAATACATCATTTAATTGCCTTGGTCATGGCCATTTCCAAGATGAGGTTTTATATTTTGCTCCCATAGCTTCTGGTTATCAGAAAACCCACGCTTTCCTTTATTAAAGGAGTTTGATTCTGCTGCTGCTGATGTATCCTTTCCATGTTCCTTAGTCTCATCTTGGCTTCTGGAGGCATTTCCTCCGGTTTACCATCTTTGTCTTCATTAGAAGCTGCTGCTACTGAAAGGGTTTTTGGAGCAAGAGTTGGAGCAGTTTCTTTTGGCTTATTTGATCCAAGTTTGATGGCTATGGCTGAGGCTTTCTTTGTCCCCTATCTATGGCGAATCCAAACTTGGAGATCTTTGTAGGCTTTGTTGGGAGAACTGCAGCATTTTTTCAGCTGATTGCTTCTGAGCACTGCAACTGAAACTCCTCTCCATTATTAGAAGAAACAGTCTGGGTTTTCACAGGTTTTTCTGCTTCATCTTCAGGTCCTCTGGCACCTCCAGCTGAAAGTAGCTTCTCAGACTTCTAGGCTTCTCCCCTCCCAACTTCCTAACCACCATTTTCCTTGTGGCTGGCCTCCCTGCAACCCCACAAAGGACCCCAACTATCCACTTTAATCAATCAATTATAATACAAATAAAAGTGATGGTGAGAGAGATGCAACAAAATGGTGGCATGAGAGGAACCTTTGAAAAACTCCTCTGGAGGTTACAACTACACCTCAACCAAGAAACCTCTACACATTGCACAATCACAGCTAAGAGACCCACTTATAGCATTAAGGTACCTACAGGTGGGCAGAGAGTTCAACAAAGGAGAAATAAAGGGAAGAATGGGGACATGGCCATGCGGGTCCCTGCTTGGAACTCTACCGCTGCAGGAGGGAGGAGGAAGAAGGTGACAGGAGAGCATTCCGGGTCTCACTTGGACTTCAGGATAGAGGAAAGGGGGCACACAGGCAGGGGCATGAGATACCGCACCCACCTCACACTGGCCCCAGGAGGTACAGACCGGTCCACAAACCTCAGCAGCAGGACTTCTCTCCAGTTCCGAGAGGATGGGGAGCAACTGGGCGGTGAGGAGCCACAGCGTGAATGCTCTGCCAGGAAGGAGAAGGACAAAGGGGGCTGTGTGCATTTCTCAGCCCACAACCAGGATGGTTTGAAGATCAGCAAAGAGGACTGACATCCAAAGCTCAGGGAAGAATCTGCATGTGGGGCAAACCCAGAACAGAAAGGCACAATCATCCCAAACTCCCTGCACAATCCCCAAAGCCACAGGAAGAAAACAAAGCTGCAAATGGCCCTCCCCAACAGACCTCTGCCCACCCAGTAACAGCAGCAAACACCAAAGAAATTACAGCTGGGAGAGTCCAGAGAGCCTGCAAAAAATGGGAAACCAGAGAATTAAAGAGATGGGGACAGGAGACCCATCAGAAACAGAGCTCAAAGCAACAATTATAAAAATGCTTAAGAAACTGAATGATAATTTCAACAGAGAGATAGCAAGCATTAAAGAAGACTTACAAACCATTATGAAGGACCAGAGAGAGAAAATGACTACATTAACTGAAATAAAGAATGGTGTAAAGTCACCAAACTAGATAAAATAGAAGCAAAAGGCAGTAATGTGCAGGAAAAGCCAGCAGAAAACACCCATTTAGAACAGATAGATATAAGAATCCAGAAAAATGAGGATGGTTTGAGATCCCTCTGGGATAATTTTAAGCAGAATAATATCAGAATCACAGGTGTACCAGAAACAACAGAGGAAAAGCAAGGGATCAAGAACTTACTTGAAGAAATAATGACTAAAAATTTTCCTAACCTGGTGAAGGAAATAGACATACAAACCCAAGATGCACAGAGAACCCCAAACAAGATGATCTAAACAAGAACACACCAAGACACATCATAATTAAAATGACAAAGTTAAATGAAGAGAGAAAAGTCTAAAAATAGCAAGAAAAATGCAAATAGTAACTTATAAAGGGACACCCATTCAATTCTCAGCCGATTTCTCAGCAGAAACTTTACAGGCCAGAAGGAATTGGCAGAAAATATTCAATGTGATGAAAACCAAGGATCTACAACCAAGAATAATGTATCCAGCAAGGCTAGCATTCAAAATTGAAGGACAGATAAAGAGCTTCTCAGATAAGGAAAAATTAAAGAAATACATCACCACCAAACCAGTACTACAAAGAATGTTAGAGGGACTTCTTTAAGATGGGAGGAGGGGTGGGAGAGTGGGTAAAATAAGGGAAAGTGATGAAGAAATTTAGTTTGATTGTTAATATAAAATCAAAAGCAACAAAGAAGCAAATCTCATGGACACAATCAATCATTTAGTGGTTCCATGAGGGTAAGGAGGGAAAGAGGGTGGGGGAAAAGGGACAGGGACACGAATATGTGGTGAAGGACAGAGAACTGAAAATGTGTGGTGAACACATAACACAACACATAGAAGATGTAATGTAGAATTGTACACCTGGGACCTACGTAATGTTTACTAATCAATGTTACCCTAATAAATTTAAATTTTTTTAAAATAAATAAATAAAAGTGATGGTAATGATTAACTTAATAATAGTTAGCATAACAAATAGTATTTCACATGGGCTTGTCATTGTGCTAAGTGCTATGCATGCTTAATGTTAGGGTAACCCTTACTCTAGCTATGTGATAAATACTATTACTTCACTTTCCAGATGAAATTAAGAAACAGACAAATCCAGCAATTTGCCCAAGGTTGTAGGACCTGAACTTAGAACCTACTGTATGAAAAAGGAAGTTCATAGAAGAACTCTGAAAAATTACTATTATCCCTTTAAAAACACTCACTTTTGCCAAACATTTCAGTGCTGATCACAAGAGTTATCCAGCCCTTGTTTTGGAATGGTCCTAGAGCTAGAAGCTCAGTCTTCGATGTTGACAAAAGTCTCAAGCCTTTAAGGAGATATAGGATTTTACAAGTCATGTGAGGTCAAATCTGGTAGCGATCAGTGGGGGTTATAATGGTTTGAGTTAAAAACAAGGTGTTCCTGTCACTTTGAGTAGTGTCTTCATTGGTGAAACTCTTCATCTAACTCAAAAGGTAATACCAAGAGATACAGCATTAGGGAAAAAAAAATAAGACTCAATTCTTGTCTTTGTAGAGCTTCCAATCAAACTAACTCCATAAGTCAGTTATGATTTTAAATAAGTTACTAAAACATTTAACCCTAACATTCCATTTTTTTTCTTTCTAATAGTCAAGTTTAGAATTGTAAGCAATTGTTCTTAATAGTGTAAGCTATCCAAGCAATCTTGAAAGATTGTAAATTTTAGAGTCAGAAAACAAAGGTTCACATCCTTAGTACCATCATTCTTGGCTGTGTGATCTTGAACAACTTCTCTGAGCCTCAGTTTCCTCATCTGTTAAATTAGGTTACTTTGTAACTTCCTCAAGAAGAACTCTGGGGGAATTAAGCCTACTGTCTGCAAGCATCCATTGTATATAATGAATCACTATCTCTCCATGCATCTAGAATAGTACTGTTATTTACTATCCTTGGGATAATTGAAAAAATAGTCAACTCAAATCATTTTGTATATTCTATAGTTCAGATAAAACCAGGTACCAAGTGAGAAAGACTGCATGAGGACTCAATAGAATATAGATGTAAAAGATAATTAGCATAATATATGGCATATTAGTTCCTTTCTCTCTACAGATCAGAAAGAAACTGGGGTGAGGATCTCGTCAAAGATGACAGCAGTGCCCTTGCACATTGTGGTTCTCAAGGCCAATTTCCCAGCACTCATTTATTCCAGAATGCCAATTCTTTTCCTATAAGAAAGCACTTTTGAAGAAGGATAGAAAAGAGATATTGATTGGCAGAGAGAGGGGAAGCAGTCCATCAGGCATTTTACAGGAGTTATCTCCTTTAATAAGGAAGTGATGGGGATTACACTGATAGCTCTAATAGAACTGCCCGGACTGTATACTTACTTCTCCCCTGAATTTATTTGTTTACTTGTCTCTTTCCACTTCTCATCTGTAAGCTTCTGGAGGGCATGGGTCAGTCTTTTTTTTTTTTTTTAACCTTCTATCTATAGTGCCTAGCACAAAGCCAATAATCAAGATAGTTGAAAACTGAGTCTGTGATGGATTAATGAATTAATGTTCTCCAAGGAAAGCCAGAAGGTATGAAACCAGAAGAGGACTGTGGAGCAATCCCCTCACCCATGGAGCTTTCAGCCCTGAGTCACTTTAGGGTGAGAAATTCTTCCCAGATGAAGGAAGGTGTGTTCCTCACCTCTGAGCTAAAAGCTCCTCATGTCTAAGTTTCCTTTGGCAAGGGAAAGGAAGGGGTGATAGGATGGCTACATAATCAGTTCAGTCAGCTTACATGCAAGCCAGCTACAACCTCCTGAAGGGACAGGACACCTTGATATGTTCTAACATTTCACAAGCCTTTGGGCAAGAAATTCTCTAATCTCAAGTCCCCAGTGACTTCATAAGTCCATTCTTCTCTTTTCACATCTCATCTAGTCAAGCTTGGCTAAACACATCCTGTGAACCACCCAAGTAAACCCTTGTCTTTGTCTCTTCAAATGGTGTCTATATGTCAATGCACACACACACCACACTGATATAGTATCACCAGCAGTGTCTCTTTAAAGAGGAGGGCTTTTGGAAGGCCGGACACTCTACAATAAGAGCCTTTTTTGTGCAAGGTTCAGAGCTGTTGCTGTGGCAACTCCTGCAACCTCGGCTGAATATCCAAATAAATAATTTGTTCCAGAGAGAGAGAGAGAGAGAGGGAGGGAGGGAGGGAGGGAGAATACCATTGATACCAATGAGATTTGCCACAGGCTTCTATTTGGAGTTCTGGAGTTAGTGAAAAATTAGTTTCCTAAATCAACAAAGAATTAAAACCTCTGGAAAAAGCCCCCTCCCCTCAAACGCAGCGGATGTGAAATGAAAGAGAACTGCGTGCAGAAACCTTAGCAGGAGCCCTCGCTTTGGAGACAAGCTCCCAGCTGCAAACACCCAGGCAGAAAGAAAGGAAGCTGTGGGGCAGCCGACCCCACATTCCAGCGGAGAGTGGGGGCTCCCTGCTGCGGTGCCAGCCTCTCTCCGTCCCCCCTCCTTCGCTTCCTCCCCAGCCTCGCAGCCTCGTCCAAATAACGGAGGAGCTCTGGTTAAACAAAGAGAGTAGTGTACCTCAAAAATATTTTTTTCCCTTTGTGTAATAGGGGTATGTAGCAAATTCATTGCAGGAAATGGCACAGCAAAAAAAAGTGTAAGCGTTTGCCTTTAAATGATACGCCCCCATCTCTGCCCCACCCCCCGCGCCCCACCCCCACCCCGCC